>PVKA01049409.1:0-13256 GCA_004027165.1 Ctenomys sociabilis | reverse complement strand
GAGCCCATAATATTAAGCTGAGCTGTAAATGGATATGGTCGACAATTTCTTTGAATAACTCCCTATGGTTGCAGAATGCGGGACTGTGTTGGATTGTGGTGTCGAGTTCAAGCACCTAAGGTAGTTGAATGTCAACGGAGTGCCCACTTTTGACAGGTGTAGACAAAGGAAGGGTTGTAGAAAGAAAAAATCATCCTGTTTGTGAATAGACAGTACAGTTGGGTTAGATAATGCTGTGCTTCTACATAATTCTATGAGAGGCAAGATCTGCACTATTGGTGGTGGGACAGGATATTATGTCGGCTTTTAGTGCTATGGTCACCCACTAGGTAAATAATTATTGAATCTGTGATATAATTCAGCCACATAAATACCTGTAAATATAATATCATGTATGCACCTTGTACAATACCAAAACAGTATGAAAACAGATTGCAATGTATTATTTCATCGACTCTGTATGGTTATGGTGTTTTGAAACTGTCTGATTGACATTTGTATTTCAATAAAATAAAAATAAATGGAAAAAAAAAAAAAAACCTGGAACAAAAATAATGATCTGTCCTTTGGTTCTGAAAGTTACAGCTAGTGGTCCCAACTTGTGGCATTCTGACCCTGAGCTATTTGCTTTAGCTTTGGTAGTGCTGTCTTTGTCCCTTGAGCAAAGCGGTAGGCTTGTGCCCGAAGACTAGAGACAGGAAGGCAAGCTCCCTGCTCAGATTAGTTGTGACACTTGCAGGGTGGGACCCCTACAAATCACATTTGTGGCTTAACTCTCTATCTTTGTCACTGTCACTCCCATGAACACATATCCACAGATCTTTTAAGAGAATAAGAGAATACTACACTAGCTCAGAGATTTTAAAACTATGTATGGCATTTTGTACCTTGTCAAACGTCCCTGAGAATGAATTTAATAATGAATTCTGGTGGACATCAGTATCTTTCTGGCTCAAGAGATTTAACAGCAGAATTCTGTGCACTCAAAAGTTGGAAGCCGAGTTGTTTACAGTGCTGCGCTTCAAATCAGTGGCTTTCCTATTAAAGCTAAATGAGTCAGAAAGTCAACATATCACTAGGTTGCAAAGTGCTTCTCAACTACAATGTATTTATTTCTTCTGAAATATAGCCCTGAATCCTAGAGTTTCTATTAAGAATTTCATGTATTTTAGTACTAAACAAGAAGTAACTGTCAAAGAGCAGCATATAAAATATATGATAGACCGAGAATGTGTGTCTTTAACAGTGCACTTGAAACATTTTCCGTATTATATGCCTATATTTTTAAGTCCCAGGTGTAAAGTGAAATCAAAACTCAACATACATAGTTTAATATGAAAATTTTTATATGAAAAATGTTCTACTAAGAAAAAAACATCTTTACTCTGCAATACCATAGCCATATCTTGGTGAACTCTAATAGTTGTTCTTAAAATACACCCTTTAAGTTTATGGGAAAATGTAGGAAAAGTAAGAAGAGGAATGTAGGAAAGTGGAAGATGAATAACAAGGGATTCAGTTCTAGATGATTTTTAAAAATGATCCATCTCTGCTTTGGGTTAGTATATAAATATTTTCATTAAGAATAAAAAAGAGATTTTTCTAAAAGAAAAAACATGCTATTATGAAGTATATTTCTTTTTTCTGATTTAAATGGATAGGACCACAGAGAGGGAAATATATATATTGCTTAAATGATGCTTTTTTGACTTTAATTTGAAAGTAAATATGTGATAGAATTTCTTTCTTTTCTACCCTTTCTCATGAAGAGATGGCTTGCTTAGTATGTTAGGAATTTTAGGTGAAATTTGCCAAAATGTAGTTTTTTTTATGACAAAGCAGATGACCAGGCTATATACTCATTTAAAAGTCATAAGTGGAAGCCAAAATTCAAAACATTTTTAGAGTTTTAAATATTCATTAGGTTAAGAGGTACACTCTGAAATGAAGAGGAGGAAAAGGGCTTAGCAAGCTCAACACACTTCCATTTATCTTATCAAAGGAAGATGATAATGGCTAATATATTTATTAAGGTATTTTATATTAAAATAACTTTCACGAGTTCATTATTTTATGTAAATATTTTGTGTATATTTTATGAAAAATTACTTCTTTTGGGGTTAGTATATAAATATTTTCATTAGGATTCAGTTTGTATACAGGCTTATGATGTTTTCCAAGTATTTCAAGAAAACGAATTTAAGATTATTCCTGGAATTAGCACCTTGTGCTTAAAGAAACTTAAATTTCACTCAAACTCAGATTCTCTGTTGAACGAGTCACAAGTGTCACATTTCCTCAGAGTTGTAATTGGTGCTTGGAATTGTCTCCTTGACTGAAGTATTAAGTTGGCGTAAAGGTACTTCTGCAGCTATCGTGGCTTTATAAAGTCTCTAACAACCTTCTGTTTGTGTTTAGAAATCAAATAGTGTAGGCTATCTCTGACAGGTCCTTAGAAGACAAAATGGTGAGAAAAAAAAAAAACTGTAGAAGTCAGAGTGCTTTACCTGGTCAATAGAAATCACCCTAAATCAATCTGAGTATCTATTTGCTACTCAAAACATCATTTAACCAAAACAGTCTGGCTGTGCTCACCTAATTTTTCAATCTCCTTCAAACTTCGTCAAACAACTACGTAAAATTATAGTTCCACGAGACTCTGTTCTTTTTTCTCTTTGTAATATAATACACTTTCTCTGGGGGAGTTTGTTATGGTTTGTGTCTAGTTGTCCCCCCAAAGCCTCACTCCTGTTATGGGGAAAGTGGCTGGAGGAGCGAGTGGTTTGAGGGGCAGGACCAGAGGACCAGGGCGATCCTGGAGGTGGGGCACAGATTTTCGAGTTGTTAAACTAAGCAGCCTGTGCTTTCTCAGAGAGGTGTGGAGGGATCATCCTGGACATGACAGTGCCCCAGCCTCTCCTTCAGTGTCTTGAAACCTCTAGTAACTGTGAGCTAAATAAACCTTTCCTACCCTCATTTTGAGTGTTGAGTATTTGTCCCAGCAATGAGAGAAGAGTAACTAAGACAGAATTTGGTACCAGAGAAGTGGGGTTGTTGCTGTGGCTAAACCTGACCATGTGGATTATGAGCTTTGGGACTGGCTTGTGGCAAGAGATAGGAAATGTTTGGAGATGTTGCCCACAAGAGAAGTGCTGCAACAGCTTCAGCTGTTCTCTAGGGAAGATTCTGGTCAGAGCTCAGACCAGAAGAGTGATAGAAAGGCAATCTGTAAAGACCAGGCTGGGGAGCTTTCTGCTAGGAAGATGGATTCTATTGGTTTTCAGACTCCAAATCATTTGTGTTTTGGCTTGGCAGAACATTTGTCTGAATTTTCCCATGTCAAGAGACTTTGCCCGAGACTGAGATGAACATACAGGACTGATTAATCTTTCAAAGGAAATCTCAAAGCAGTCAAATATTGGGATAGTGGCATGGTTATTGTTGGGTACTCTTAATCAGATTTATATTGAAAGTGAAGAGCAGAGAGCCCAGCAGAATGCTATAGAATGTTGTAAGTTTGGCCAGAAAAGAAGCCCAATGAAGCTGTGGACTGCAAAGATAGAGCTGAGATCTCCATTTCCCAGGAGGACTAGGAGAGTAAAAAAGGATGTCCTGAGGGCATCCCAGGAGACAGCAGGTTCTCACCCTTTGCAGCCTCAGAATCACAAGGGAGAGAGACTTTGCTTTCAAGAGAAGGCTACAGAGTCCCATGTTTCAGAATGAGGCAGTGGCCACACCAAGTTTCAGAATGGAGTGACCACCACACGAGATTTTAGAATGGCGCTGGCACAGATAATTTGTTTCTCGGAATTAGGGTCAGAGTGCTCAGTGATCCAGGTACTCGACCGCTGCACCCAAGAGAGAGGAAAGCCTGGCTTCTGCTTCAGCTGGCAGGAGACCTTGGCATCATCCATGTGGCACTGGTTTTAGGTGCATGCAGAATGCAGGAGTTGTGAGGTTAAGGAGGCTTCCACCTCAACTTCAGAAGGCCTGGGAGACCAGACAGTGTGCCTCTGAGAGGGCAGTGTATAAAGCTGTGAGTGAGAAGCCTATTCAGTGAAAAGCCCAGACATGTGGAAAAGCCAGGAATATGGATCATCCAAGGGAAACTGCAAAGAGGGAGCAAAGCCCACCTAAGAGAGAAGCCATGAGAGCTACAACCATCAGAAGTGCCAGAAGGGTAGAGTCACACGGAGCTCGTAATTTGCCACAGATTGCTTCGTATGTTCCACATGGAACTATAGGACCTAATGTTTGCTCTGCTGGATTTTGGACTTGTTTTGGCTTCAATGGTTTGTATCCTCCTGTGTACACCTTTTGGAATGATAATATTTATCTTGTGCCTTTGAATGCTGGATGTATTTAACTTTTCATTTGTACAGGGGTTCACGGTTGAGAGTTTGTTTTGGATCTTGGAGGACACTTGGGACTTGGATTTTTCAGCAATGCTGAAATTGTTGGGACTTGGCAACTCTTAGAGATGGGATAAAATGCCTTTTGAACAAAAGGATGTGCATGAGACTTTGGGGTGCAGGGGCAGAATGCTATGATTTGTGTCTAATTGTCCCCACAATGCCTCATGTAAGTTATGGGGCAGATGCGGTGAAAGAGCAATGACTGGCTTGAGGGGTGGTGCAAGAGGACCAGGGCAAGGCCCAAGGAGCCAGGGCAGAGAGGTGTGAACATTAAACTGGCCAGCCTGTGCTTTCTCAGAGATGCAGAGAGGGGCATCCTGGTCACAGCAGCCTCTCCTCCAGTGTCTTGAAACCTCCAGTAACTGTGAGCTAAATATACCTTTCCTTCCCTCATTTTGAGTGTCAAGTATTGTCTCAGCAATGAGAAAAGAGTAACTGATACAGAGTTCTTTATGCCTTTCATTTTATTTATTAGTGTTGTGGTCTTAATTATGAAAATACATGCTTCATTAAAAATGCTTCCCAAAATCAGTTCCAGGCATATCAACTGCTAAATATATAATTTCACCTGTTGCCTTTCAAATTTAACATATAAAAACAAGGATGTCTGCCTAAATTTCTTCTGTTCCATTACACTGCAATAATATTAACTGATGTGCTCTCCTAAGTATCTGTTAAATTCTATTTAGTGTACACAGGGTGTATAACTGTTTATTTTATAAAACTAAATTTATGCCCATATTGTTTTATTTTGCTATTGTTCATCCATTTAATGACTTTTTTCCTTGCAGCCTTCCTAATTTCAGATAAATTATTTGGAGTCATTTTCTTATTATACTAACATGGGGGGAATACTCCCACCATAAGAATTGTTATGAATTTTTATCTAACTGGTATGTATCAACTTCATGTGTACCTACTCTTGTAGTTTATGAAGTTTTTTTTGACAGCACTCTATTTTAATATTTGGAGTCCTAGAACTCAGCAGAGTTTCTTGACCATAAAAAGGAATTCAAGATATACTTGGTAAGGAGATATAAAGATAATGGATAAATTAATAGCCTTTGCTTATTAATTAGGATTAAGCTTATTTTTTATTATGTTTCAAAATGCACATGGAAAAAATGACACAAGATGTTTAGGAACATGGTTCCTAAAATTCACATGGTTGATTCTTAACCCCAGTGTGGTTATATTCAGAGGTGAGCCTTACAAGGAAACAAATAAGGTTAAACTAAGTAGTAGATATGGAACCTGATCTGTTTTAATTAAATTTACCAAACAGCTTCTTTTATTTTTAATTGAAAGATGTATTTATTTTTTTATTTCAATTATTTTATTGAGAGAGAAATCAGGTTAGTAGGACAGTTATAATAATTAGTACATTGCATATTGTTGTCTTCATAGTAGTTATTCATAGTACAAGATGCAGACATGATATCTTGTCTAAACACTATTATCATAAATCTTCCTTCTCATCAAACTAAGAGAAAGTAGCAATATATCTAACTTAACTTATATTTACAGATGTATATAATTTTTTTCACTACAAAATAGTCCTTCATTTATACCCCTCCTTTTTGTTTAGTTTTTCAGAGATGGGTATTCCATTGCCATTCAAATATTGTAGGTGCAAAATTATCCAATACAGTCCAGTAGTCCATAATAGTAGTAGGCTATCTGTAGGACTGGCAATGTCAGAAGTTGTTGACTTGAGCCTTTTACAGTTCAGCATATTAATATGGCTTTATGTATTATACCTCATGTTTATACTTTTCTGCTGGTTGGTTAAGACAAAGACAAAGCAAGATATATAAAAAAATGTATCTTTTGTACCTAACAACTTAAGTTTGCAGACCAAAATGTTAGAGAAAAAGAAGGGCTACAAGGATAGCTGACATTATCATCCTAGCCGTTCAAGATCAGTGAGGATTCAGGACATAAAAGAACCTGTACTGTAACATCCTGTAACTCAGTGGGGTCCCAAATTTTCTGTTCAAGGCAATTATGGGTCCACAGAGGAAAATGATCAATGATGTAGGGTGTGCCTTAGGAGAGTCACCTAGAGAGAAAACATACTTTCAGACTTCCACAGAGAGTAAAATGGTCAATCAATGGCTGTGACTCATCCAAATGGCTGACATTGACAAAGGATTTGGAAACTGCTCTACCAGACAGCTTCTTTCTCTTCCTATTCCTCACCAACATACACACTAGGAAAGGATCTGGGAGAACACTGCAAGTTGGCATATACAAGCCTCTAAGAGGGTCCTCACTAGAGAACAACTGACTCAAATCAATGTTAGACTTCCAGATTCCAACATTTTAGAAAATAAGTTTGATTAGTTTTCATTTATTTGTTTAAGCCACTCAGTCCATAGTGTGTGTGTGTGCGTGTGTGTGTGTGGTACCACAAGCTACCTGACACAGTCTTCAGGCAGGGTTTGTTTTGAATAATTAATGTCCTATATAATAACTTTGTGGTAAATACTATAACTACTTTCCACATGACCATTCACAAAAGATCTGTTTTTCTTCTCTACAGTGTCATCTCTCTGTTGCAATGGGTGAACTATGAATGGAAATCGCCTGAGTGATGAAGAGGGAGACCTTTTCCTATAAATTGTGAGTTTAACATTTTGAGTGCTTTGTCACATTTACCTTTAAATATAGGCTGTTTAGTGAGACCCTGTGATCAACCAGTCTGGCTCAGCCAAAGGGTCAGACAAGCTTGAATCTTCACAGGTCCTCTCAGGTCACTGAACAGATATTTGGACCACCTAGCTTTAATGTCCTCAGGCTTAAGGTCCTATGCCTTAAAGAAGTTTTAATCGGGAGTCCTATCACAGCCTATGAAAGCATCCTGAGACTGAAGCGGTAACTGAATAACTAAAGGGAGCAATTATGCTTCTCAGCTTGCCAACTGTTGTGTACGGTAGGTACACAACAGGAGTAGGTGAGAATTTCAAGTTCATCATTATGCGCTTGTTGGTGAAGCAGACAATTTTTCTTTTGAATCTTTGAGATTTTCACTTTTGTTTTCAGAATAGTCTTTGCATGACTCTTTTAAAATCATTTAGTTACAAAATTCAGCATTCATGTGGAAAGTAATCACCTTGTCACTGGGCATACAGGAAAATAAATGAATACTGTGACTCCATCTGTTCCCTCCATACGTGATGATACTTTAAAGAACAATGTTTACTTCCTCAGATCCTGTTGGTCCTTTAGTTCTTCACTTGGTGAAAGATAAAATGAGTAGGACTCTTCATATAAATACCAGGAAAAATGCTGGAGAAGGGAGTGAACTCTGTATTTGCTTTACAGATCTGGCTCTCAATATTCATGCATATATCTGTTCTCGGCACAGTAATTGAGAATCTACTTATGAAGAAAGAACAAAAGAAGTATGCAAAAATCCCTCAATGCTTGAAAATTTCTGAATTTGTCAACCTATTGCTTTATACCTATAGTTATTTGAGAAATCATGATAAAACTCAAAATATATTTTTCTATTACATTTTCCCATTGTGCCATGTTAATTTTTGGCTTCATAATATATAGACTAGAATATAGAATTGAATTAGAATGATGGCACAGAACACATACATGACTATATATCATACATATATATATATACATATATACATATATATATATATAGTATATAGATCTTAAATGTCTAAAGCATGTTTAATTTGGTTTACTGTTTGCTAATTGTAATAGTTCAATCCTCTCAAATGTTACATACTGTGTCATAATTTCCATTTACAGGTAAGAAACTGAAAGAGATGTCTTTTCCTGAAATCAAGACAGAAAATGATGAAGTCAGGATGTTCTCCGTGTTCAGCCTGATTTAGACAAGCTACCCTCCTACTCTGTCATTGTACACACCAAATAACCAAGGATGGCTGTGTGTACCAGCGCATAGTGCATTCTGTGTTATCAACTTTTATTTGCTAGAAATAGATGATGTTGATATTGTCATATTTGGAAGGAGATATTTCAGTTATACCTTCAAACTTGTTTCAAAGATTTGAAAGTGTTCACTAAAAGTGAAGAAGCCAGATACTATGCTAATGCTTTAGTTTCTAGATTCTTTATTCTTCTCCATATAATACATGGTTTTCAAATTCTCTTTAGACTGCAATTATAATATATAATTAGAGTGGAAATTTAGTTCACCTAATGTTGAAATATGTGAACTATAATACACATTTGCAAACATTAAAATTAAACTTTAAAAAGATGATTGAATGTAGCATACAAATAAATATGATATTTATATGAGATGACCAAACTTCAATTTAAATGAATAAGGTAAGAATCAGTTATATTCTATTTATTAAATGGTTTTTTAGCTGTCATATAACAGAAATATTATATACAATCTAATAGCAGTAGTAGAAAATGTGACTTTCCCTTTTTTAATGGAGTTTGCAGCTGAGAGTTATTAAAAATTGTGCTACTATTTCAAAAATGTACATGCGTATTTAGGACTTCATTTGCTATCCACTGTCTTTTTCTGAACAGCATTTCTTCCCTATATACCACTGAACTAAACTCCATAGCATACTGCTTTTTACTTCATATTCACTTGATATGATTAATTATCAAATAGTCAGCCTCTATCATCAACACTTAATTAAGGTAGGGGAGTAATGGCATGAACTAGCTAAAGCACATCCAAATATTTTATCTTTAAGGAAACTTAGGTAAGGACAAAAACTCTTAGAACTATCTAACCTTAGTATTTCCATTAAAGAGAATAGTAATTTTGTCTCTACTACCAAAATCACAATGAATCTCTTGGAATATCTTACTGTGAAGCTACATATCCAAAATTACTTAGATTATAAATATTTAAATTATCCATGTTAAATATATGCAGATCAGTAACCAGAGTAACTACTTCAAGAACTCACAATGGACTGTAGACAACAGATGCTCAATTAAATGTGTATTAACTGTAATGGTTCTAGCACTGAATTATAAGGAATGACACTGCAAGTCCCACTCATATTTCAGAAATGGAAAGTAACTGCCTTAAGGTAATCAGCAGGACTTAGCTAATTATGTATTTTCCCTTGGTCACTTAGAAACTGTTTTCAAATAGAGCAAAGCTCTGGGTGACTAACTGCAATCATAGAAAATCTTATAAAGGTCAAACAATCCTGAATGAAATGAAGAGGAGAGGTGTTTCTAATATTATTAAATACTTCAAAAACAAAATTTTGAGAAGCTCAAATCTTAAAAATCTTGCTTCAAGGCATGAGCTATAAAACTCAGGGTCTTTCTGTGACTGTATTAAAAGAATCTTACAGCTCTAGGGCTGAGGTCAGCAAAACACAAACTCAGATCTTAATTCAGGAGAAAGCTGAAACTGCTAATATTTCTTTTATGTAAAGCTGAAACACAGAAAGCATTGATTGGTACATCAATTGGAAAATAAGAGTATATTGTAAAATGGAAAATAAGACCAGCTGGAAAATTCTCATCTCTCCAAACCTTGTGAAATAGTCTTTAAATTAAAAAAAAAAGTTTCTCATGAAAGTGAACTCCAATAACTTTTGCATTGAGACCAAAGTAATCAGAATCATGAATATATAGAGATCAAAAAATGCAAAATTTCAATAGTGAAACTATAGTTATTCCCAGAAGTAGTTATAGGAACTCACTAATTTGTGTAGTCAAAACCTAGGAATTACCTCTAAGATTCAATTTTGCAACTCTTACCAAATAGAAGCTGGGGAACATCATTCTGGGTCATGCTACATTTATCAAAGTACTTAATTTCAACCATATTTCTTCTTGTGGACTAGTTCAATGAACCAGCTACTGTTCTCATACAGATAAAGCACCTTGGATTTAATTTGCAGACATTAAAGATCTAAACAGATATTTTTAGGAAAATACAGAGTCCTCCTCTGAATGTAATATAAGGGTGATTATTGAAGTAACAGTCAAACTCCAAATATTGGAGGCACTTCTTAAGAAATGAAAGACACATATGAAAGTAAAAATGCTTCATAAAAGACCTACAATGCAAACTAGGAGTGGATACATTTCAACCATTCCTACCCAAATCTATAATTTGACTGAGCATTCTCGATGAATCTCAGAAAATTGTGGAATTATTAAAATCTAATGAGGATTGACTCCAATAACACTCACCTTCCTTGTTATTGCCTTACCATGATAACATAAAGGGGCTGTAGATACTGGTATCAGATATTGATCTTAGATCAATGTAACCAACAGTATCTCCTTAAATTTTTATGAAAGTATTCTTAAATTTTTACTGCTGCTGTAACAAAATTGCCACAAACTCAATTGGTGATATTTATAAGAATTATCTAAATTTCATGGATATTAGAATTCTAAAATGAGCAAGCAGGGCTGGGCATATAGCTCAACAGCACAGCATCTGCCTGGCAAGCACAAGGTTGTGAGTTCTATTCCCAGTACCAATAATAATAATAACAACAACAACAACAATAATAATAGAAAATGTGTAAGCAAACCTACATTATTTCGAAGAAAACTCCATTTCCTAGCTAGATGAACATCTGAACTCTTCAGCAAGTTATCCCAAGGTATTCTGCTTTTTGCTTCTCTTCTCACACTGTCTTATTGCACATTGGGGTTCCTTGAATCCCTGTTACTAACACTCTTGTGATCACCTTGGACCTAATTGGAGAGTCTAGGAAAACTTTGCCATTTTAAGATTCTTAATTTACCCACCTACACAAAGACTTATTTTTGTAATGAAATGAATGAAAATTTAAATATTAAAACAGAAACCCTAAATCTTCTGGAGTAAAATGTAGGAGGTAGGTAAAGACACAGAGGTATATGATGAGTTCATGCAAAATAGCCAAACCGCATAGGAAATACTTCCAAGAATCAACAATTGGGATCTTATCTTTTTCTAAAAGTTTCTGCACTTCAAAGCAAATTTCCAACAAAGTAAAAAGAAAAGCAACAAATTGGCACAAAATTACACATAGATATTTAACTAGAAATTTATACAGTGAGACATAATGCAGCAAAACAAAAGATATTATCAACATTTCAGTTCAGAAAGGATCTGGAGTTTAAATACTCTAGAGGCACATCTATTACCGGTACAATAAAGAAAATGCTACTTACTTTTTATTCTGGTACAATTCAGATGAACAAACAATTTAGAAACCTACTGAGTATTTTAAAAATGTGGAGGTGCCCTGCTATTCACATTTCCCAGGTGAAATTTAAAGCAGTAAAATGCATATAGGTCTTTCACAAAGACTAAACAATATCAGGTCATTTTGTTACACACAGTAGAAAAATGATTGTTAAGCTATCTGTAACAGATCGATGAAAGCTTGGGATTTTCATTTTCATAATTGGAGAGTGATATCTTAAGGTGGGGAAGAGAAGCCATTACTTTGGTAATCATCTCAGACTCTTGATCTGCTACTAGACTTTCACAAAATTTAACAAATCCACACATGACTAAAAGAATACTTTCAACATCTTTGCTTTAAAGTTGAATTATGAAGAAAATGGTACATTTTCTAAACTATTCACTATATAATAATCTTGGAGGTAGTATTGAAATCCAAATGTTAAGAAAAAATTACATTCTCTGTTCTTTAAAATATATACGTTTGTGGCATTTTGGTTAATCTTTCACTATGGCATATAGAAATAGTTTCATTGTTTTGAAAGTTGATTATATTTTGTGGTCATCTTAAATATTGTCCGGCACCGCTCCTGTCCCATGGAAGAAGACACTCAGACACTCAGCAACGGGTTCAGCAAGCCTTTATCGAGTGGGATGCAAGCCTCTACATGCGTCCGCTATCCGTGGCTCCTATCGTGCAAGCATGGCGAATCTCATGATACAGCAAGCTATATAGATTTCACAAACCAATCACAATTGCACACGTGTTTAAATAGCATTGGTGGGATCATAAAAAACGGCGGGCCTTTCTCTGAACAGGAGGGGCTCAGGCACAGCAACAAAAACCCGGAAGCCGGAGGTGGGTGCTATCTTAGCAGACACAATGGGCGGGGGAGCCAAAAGCGGCCGCCATCTCAGAGTGGCTCCCGACATCTCCCTCCTTTTGTTTTAATAAAAAAGGGCAGCAATATCTACTGAGTGATCACAGCGGCTGGTGCCCTTTCAGTAAGCCCACTAGGACCTCTCCCGGCACTGGGTTGGCCACCCCCAGTCCCGGTTTTGATCCTTTGAGGCCTCATCCTTTTGTTGGGTCAGGATGAAATGGATGGATGGAACCTGGATGCACACCAGCATGTGGTCGAGAGTCCTTCTAAGCCCCTCTTAGGACACTCCACTGAGCCCCTTCTTAAGGCTGGTGACTCGAGACATTGTAGGCGTTGGGAAAACAGGGCCTGTCTTAGGTTGATTCGAGATGGGGAGCCTCGATCTTACCCGTCATTGGCTCACCTGCTACCTATAGGGGTTGGTCTGCAACCCTGAGGAGGAAGGCTGCCGCCTGGCTCCCGGTGGTACTGCCCTCCGCTATCTGCATGGTTGCCAAAGCTGTTAATTTAATATGTTACTGTGTCTGTGTCAATCTCTCCAGTAAGCATTTTAATATCAACAGGCCCACTATGATAGCCACAAGAATGATAAGCCAAGTGGTGAGATTTGGCCACTTGAACCAAGATGTGACATAATCCCAGATACCCTTAAGGGAGGACAAGTCAAAGGTAATAGGCTTAAGATGAATGTCCTCTATGTGGTCCAGGTCGTCATAGATCTGGACGGACAAATTTTGAAAAGAAGGAAGGTATGTCTGTTTAAGCCAGTCTGAAAGGTTTTTACGGCTC
>PVKA01049408.1:0-13260 GCA_004027165.1 Ctenomys sociabilis | reverse complement strand
AAGAAACTAGACTAATTTAAGGACTGAAAGAAAAAAAATATCTATTCTCTTTTAATTTTATACTTAGCAAACATACCTTTGAAAACTAAAAGTAAAATATTTTCTAGTTATACGAACTTGGAATATTTTAATACCTCCAGACACAAAGAACATAATTCAAAAGGCAAGAGAAGTTGCAGTACATCATAGCATTTTTAAACCACATGAAGATTCTTCTACTACTGAATGAAAATCTGGTAAAATAATTATCATTTTAAAATTTCTAGTAGCTTGAAATAAAATTCAATTAGGCCAGGAGACCAAATGTTCAAGAATGTTACTTGGAAAATAATAACTGAAACTTGCAACATTGTTTAAAGCCCACATAAACTAGGCAATTAAAATAGGGAAGAGCCTGAATATAAGTATATTCAAACTATTAGTTGAAACTATTAATTGAAATGCTTGCCAGTTGGTACTGCAATAATTTTTAATCTTTAACAGCCTAGCACAATTAATGTTAGTTTTAAAAAATGAATAATTTTAACACGATTCCCCTTCCAAGTGCATCAAACACCAATACTTGCTAGTAACTTCTGACTTGATTTTAATGGTCACCTCACTGATTGATCACCTTACTGGTAAAGAAAGCTATTCTATGATAAACCTACTTGACACAAACTCACAGTTAGCACTGTGCCTTGTAATACTATTTTAAGGTAAGTTTCACAAAGCAGCATTTTATTATTCATGCAAAAGTCAGTCATGCCTGTGGCTGTTAACAATATAACTCTAATGAATGTGAACAGCACTGCAGTAATTTCATGCAATGTTGAGTTTGTTCTCTCTTTAACTTGCAGTAGCAGATACTTTAGCTCAGCACAAATTACCAAAGAGCACAGATAAGTGTAGAAGCACTCTATACAGGAATTTTTAAAAAATGTCCTTTGTTATTCAAGGGCTTGCGGTGCTTAGTTTCTCTGCTATCATGATACTCTGATTATTCCAACTGAATTTGTTAACAAAGACCCAGCTGTACAGATAATGAACAACATTTAGGGCAACTTCTCTCATTTCAGAAAAAAAGGAGTAATCCTTAGGACTTCAATTCACGTGCTCGTAGTTGCTTTCCCTGCTAAATACTAGATACCCTAAATAGCCCATCTGTCATTTCACCTGATAGCCTTCCTAGGTTTAAGTTATACTAACAGGTGTTTACTTTCTAAGTTTTAAATGAATAGTAGATTTTTAAAATACATTAAAAATAAAGTTTTAAAGGTTATATGAGAAAATATCTTTAATTAGTCCACAGTGTATCAGTCTTTTTCTGTAATTAAAAAGAATACAAGTTCAACTGCTTAACATGCCAGAATCCACACACCATTCTTTAGAGACATAGTCTGTCAAGAATACAATAATTTCTTAGATCTGTTATGGTCATTTTGCCACAAATTTTCCCTAATCCCAGAAACTCTAACCACTACCATAATCTACTTAAACTATTAACAGGAAGAAAAACTGGAATGAAACAAGAGTTAGACTTACTACTGGAGATATAAATGGAGACATTTGGTTCTCAGGAACCAAAATGTCATTTAAAACATCTTTAAACTAGTAAAGCCTGTCAGCAAAAATCTCTGAGACTAAATTTCTTTTGTTGAAGAGAAGCAGCATACTATGGCCTAAACTGAGGGCCTTTGCATCCTAGCCCTTTCAAGATTTTGGGACACGGTTTGGCTATGTCACTAAATTGTTTAGGTTAGGTTTAAATATTCCACCCTTCTGCTTCAGTCTCCCAGAATGCTGGGATTAGGGAGCATGCTACCACATCCAGTCTTCATTCATCTGTATGTCAACAAACTAATCCCTACATGTCTTTAGTATTCTTCACATTCATGTTTCTAATACAGGTTTTTAGCTATTCAAAGCAAATAATTTATTGTAAGAATATTTCTGTCTGGATTAAGGAAATCAGACCCTTCTAGTCATCTACACTTGTTATCAACATTCCCCATTTTTTGCTATGTACTCTCCATGACAAGATATATCTCAGGATAAGAGACATCTGCTAAAATAATATCTGTAAATATAATATCATATATGCACCTTGTACGATACCAAAACATTATGAAAACAGTTTGCAATGTATTAATTTATCGAATCTGTCTTGTTAAGGTGTCTTGAAACTGTCTGATATTTGTACTTCAATAAAATAAAAAAAATAAAAAAAGATATATCTCAGTAGCACTCTAGTAACTGGACTCAAAATATTTAGATTATTACTTTCCTCTTTATTTTGAAATGCATTCCTTTAGAAGTTACTTTTACTTATACTTAGCTTAATTCTGTTTGAGGAAATAGTAAACTATCAGGCAATTTTTTTTTTTCTACCAGGAATTGAACTTACTATCATGGGCTTGCCAGGCAGGCATTGTGCTGCTCAGCTATATATTTTTGGACGATAAATAAGTTTAGAAAATACATCTAATTGTACTTTAGTCCTTACTAGGTATTCAATGACACACCTCATTGAATTTATTAAGAATTTATTAAGAAATAAATAGTATGGAATTTATTTTTATATCTGATTTTACCAATTTTTAAAAAAAATATATTTAGTACAGGGTTTACAGGGTCTCACTACAGAGATCAAACTCATAGTGATTCTCCTGTTTTCAGCTTCCCAAGTGCTGAGATTACAGGTGTGTGACACCATGCCGAGCCTCAGTTGCTATTTCTGTGAGCCCGGGCTGCGGGCCACACAGTGAGCTGGAGGTCGAACCTCAAACCCTGCCTCTGCCTTGGGACCACTGAGCTATGTGGCCAGTCCTCTAAAATTTTAGTAGGCTGTAATTTTTTTAAACTATACTTTAACAGTTTATAGTTTGTATATTCTGCCATAATCTACAGAGGTACCATTTTGAAGAACAAATCCTTCCAGCCACCCGTCAAAAATGACAAATTATATTCATCTTTCATATTTACATTATGTGTTCCACCAGCTGAGTTTGACTTTTGGTTTGTTTATTCACATTTGGTATTTGTTATATGTATATGTAAGAAAGTAATCCTCCTCTTTCTGAAGGTACATAAAATGAACCCTGAATTGTTAACTTATCAGAAAAGGAGGCCTTATACAAAAAAACCTAATTCTTATAAAAAAGTCTATCCTCCTAACTATTTATCAGAAGACACAAAACATCTATATCTAACTGAAAGAGTTAAACACTAAACATCCTCTAATACTGTGTTTAAATAAACAGTGCTGGGCCATTCTGATCTGTAGTTAAATACCCAAGGGTACTGATAAGAGAAAAGGGATAAGGAACAGGGGAGCTCTATAATTCTAGAATGTCATTTTATATTCAAATACTACTACTAAGATCTTCTAAGACCCCTTCAATTTCCCTAGCAATAATGCAGGCTGAGTTAAAATATAACTGGAAATCACTTTATGTTAATCTGTGGTCTTGTTCTTCACACCATGAATTAATTAGTTCCATCCATACTGCATCTGCTGTGGAGATATAAAGACTCCTCCTCTAAGTCACTGTCAAGTATCCCTGTGAGGACCATGATCTGCTGGCAAGAAAGTGCCACCCGTGCTTTCAAAGGGGATTTTCTCCTGTTAGGGAGTGAACATGATACAGCTTGGTGTGCCAAGTCTGGGAAGTTTCCATGGCCCACTAGCCACAGTCCCCTTAGAAAGAGACCTATGAATATTGCATGGGGAGGAAAACCAGTTGCAATAAAGGAAAGGTTTCTGTGTAAAGCCACAAAGGAAAATTATTCCCATGCTGCTGCTGGATTTTAACAACTTTGAGAGAAAAAGGTCACAAAGGGTAACTAAAACTGTCACACAAAACTGCATTTGCTTTTAATCCCATTGATGACTTCCTGAAATTTATGTCTAGTAACAGAAATGCTAAGGAATATAGTTTAAATAATGATCATTTTTGTTGCCCAAGATAGAAAACACCACATGAAAGAAAACAATTCTATAATGGTGATAGGTTCATAACAGTGTGGCTTTGCAGGCATCAAAACACTTTGGGTGAGAATATAACTCACTGGTAAAGCACCTGCCTGGCAGACTTGAGTGCATGGGCTTAGTCCCAGCTCATGGCCCCTCCAAAAATAAATTTTAATGAATTTAAAAACAAAGTTTACATAATCAGAAAAAAAAACTTTGTTTAGGCTTTATCATTTAACATATTAGTGGCTAAATTAGTATTTTAACAATTAATACATAATATGCCTTAAGAGGCTAATAGTTAAAACACAGAAAACACAGTATTAAAAAGATATTGTGAATATAGTTTAGTTGTAGTTATACGTAAATATCTGTATTTTCTAAGATGTACACCTAATGAATGTGTCTGTGTATGTGTGTGTGTGTGTGTGTGAGAAAGAGAGAGAGAGAGAACATAGGACCTGTTTTAAAACTTTAGTTGCAACAATAAAAAGGGACAGTGAAAATGAAGCAATATGGACAATTATTAAATCTGAATGATATAACCATAATGGAGCCTAAGTATCCAGAAATAAAGAAAATGATGTATTTGGAAGTTTTTTTCTAAAATAAAAAAGAATTAAAGCCAGGTGTGGTGGCGCACCCCTGTAATCCCAGCACTTGAGGCTGAGGCAGAAGAATCTGAGGCAGGAGGATGTTTCGATTTCAAGACCAGCCTGGGTTAAGAAGTGAGCTTAAGGGAAGCCTGGACTGCACAGTGAGACCATGTTTCAAAAAAGGGGGAAAAAAAGAATTGCAATAAAATTTATGAAAATAATGCTTAAAGACAACATACTATATAAAATATAATATAAAAATTCAGCATTGAGGATTAAAGCTAAAAAATGAAGCAAACATTGAATAAATGTGTACTACTGAGTCACACAAAAAAATGAAGTGCCAGACTTCTATACAAAACAATAATAACAACAAAAATACTGAAAAAAGTTAAAGAACGGAGATATATATTTTTTCAGGAACTAGAAGATACAATATCGTAAAAATTTTACTTCTCTCCAAACTCATTAACAGATTGAAACTAAATCTTTTTGTTAAACTAAACAAATTACCCAACTCCACTCCATGATGGTAAAACCTAGGCCTCACACATGGTAGGCAAGCCCTGTATTATTCACTTATATTCTAAGCTCCAAATTATTTCTAAAGTTTTTTTTTTTTTTTTTCTTTATATGCAAAGGTGCTAAGAATGGCTAAAATACTCTTGAAGATCAGGGTGGTAAAACTGTTCTACTACACATGAAGACTTACAAAGCCACAATAATTTACATAGCGTATTTTTAGTTTAAGTATAGATCCATGAAAGTAGTATGACATAGAAATGGATTCTTCCACAGACACTTCACTTATTAAAACAATGGTTCTGCTGAGTACAGCTTCCAGGAAGGCTGTGACAGTTACTAAGCTACTGTGTCTTGACTTCAAACCCACCTACACTAAGATAAACACTGCAAACCAACTGGCTCCATGTTAGGCTCTGCCAACGGAGGGCTCTTCGAGCAAGCTCAAAGGCTGGAGGAGGGATTCCTGTCTGTTTCTTGTTCTTGTGTAGGTGCCACCCAGCAATACTTCATTCCCAGCAGTTCTAGTGGCTTCCCACAGCACCAGCTGAAACTAGTTTCTAGTTTTCCCAACTTTCCCAGAGATAGGCTCACTACATCCTCTACCCTATACAAATATTAGAGAGCCATTATTCTTTCCTTTGGCAGCTAGATATCTGACTTAGGTTTTATTTTTTATTTTTTGTCTTTTTGAGACAGGGTCTCACTATGCAGTTCAGGCTGGCCTTAAGCTCACTTTGTAGCTCTGACTGGTCTTGAACTCATAACAATCCTCCTGCCTCAGCCTCCCGAGTGCTGGGACTACAGGCCTGCGCCACCATGCCCGGCTCTGACTTAGGTTTTAATAATTCCAAGTTCTTCCCTGTATCATCCTGGGTATAAAGTAGAAGCTGTTACCTCTTTGATATCTTGGTGTTTCCTTCTTGCATTTTTAATTACCAGTTGACAATTTTATAGCTAACATGTTTTTCATATTAAACTATTTGTGTCACTGGTTGCAGGTTCTTTCTCTTGACCAGACACAGATAGATATATTAGGTTTTTGTGGGAACATTAGATATCCATATGGAGATGTAAAGTGAACAACTACCTCTACTAAGTACATGAATAAACTCCAGATAGGTTGTAGATAGAAATGTGAATACTAAAATTAAACAGCTTCTAGAAGATAAGAATAACACCTTTATGCTACTGGAGCAGGGAAAGATTTCTAATATGACACAAAAGATATCAATCATACTGGAAATAACTAGTAATGATACATCTGCACACTTTAAAATCAAGAGCTCAGCCGGGCGTGGTGGCGCATGCCTGTAATCCCAGCACTAGGGAGGCTGAGGCAGGAGGATTGTTGTGAGTTCGAGACCAGCCTGAGCTACAAAGTGAGCTTAAGGCCAGCCTGAACTCCACAGTGAGACCCTGTCTCAAAAAAGACAAAATAAATAAATAAATAAATAAAAATAAAAAAAATAAAATCAAGAGCTCAGTCGGGTGTGGTGGCACATGGGTATAATCCCAGCATGTAGAAGACTGAGGCAGGAGAATAACGGTAAGTTTGAGGCCAGATTAGGATACATAGTGAGTTCAAAGTCAGTCTGGTACTACACTACACAATGAGATGCTGTCCCAAAACAAGAAAAAGAAAAAAATAAAGAACTCCATTTCATTACATTGTTAAAAGAATAAAAATGCAAGTCACACTGAAGATGCATGCAACACAAGGAACAATATATATATACATACATACACACATATATATTTATGTATGTATGTATATCCATTTTTTAAAAGCCTAGAAGGGCTGGAGAGATGGCTCAGTAGAATAAGCATTTGCCTGGCAAGCACAAGGTCCTGAGTTCAATCCCCAGTACCGCCAAAAAATAAAAAATAAAAGCCTAGCAATTGCAAACTTTTTTAAAAAATAAAGATGCGGTGGGGGGGCAGGGAGATGGCTCAGTAGAGTTAAGTGCTTCCCTGGCAAGAGCAAGGGTTTGAGTTCAATCACCGGTTCCACCAAAAAAAAAAAAAAAGTGGTTAGTACAATGGCTATTCTTATAGGCTGTGGGTAGTGAGCACTACTAAGTCATTTGGAAGACAAACTGGCATTATCTATTAAATCGAAGATATATACTCCTCTGGCCTTGTAAATTGACTCCTTGCTGTGTATCCAAAAAGAATACACTTGTCTATAGACGGCAAAACACATGAGTGTGTCCACACAACAATATTTGTAACACTTTTTTAAGTTTAGGGAAGGTTCTACAGGGTGTTCAGGGACTCAGTACTAGATCAGACTCTTAGTGACCCCCTGTTTACAGCCTCCTGAGAGCTCGGATTACAAGCACATGCCACCATGCCCAGTCTCCATTGCCATCTCAGCATGCCCTGGGGGTGGGGCTGGCATGGCAGGCTTGGGGACTGAATTCTGGCCCCTGAACCTGCTTGCAGGTGCTTACTCTGCTGAACTATTTGGTTGGCCCTTGTGATACTCCTAAAACTGGAAACAATTCAAATACACATTTACAGTGGTAGAATGAATATACAAATTGTTATACACATACTGTAGAATATTCTATAGCAACTAAAATGAACTAGTTACATGCAAAAGCATAAATGAATCTCTCAAACCTAACTTTGAAAAAGGAAACCAATCACAATGAATATATTCTGCAAGACCTCATTTACATATTAAAAATATAAGCAATGCTAAAATCTAATGGTCAGAGATATGCATGTAGGAGACAGAAACTCAAAAAAGGAAAGATTCACCATTATGGGATAGGATAATGGTTACCTTTGAGAGGTAGGGGAAAATGGTGAGACAGGACATATGGAACTTCTGGATTCTAATGATGTTCTATTTTCATCTAAACAGTGGTTGTAGAGGTATGTCTTTGTGATAAATCATTGAGCTGTCCATCTGGTTTTGTGTACTTTATATTTTTGTGTATTATATAACTAAAATTTCCCAACTTAATTTTCTAATGTAAAAGCACTTTAGCTTAAAATCTGTGTGACACATAATTTTTAAAGAGGATAATTAAACAGGATTATTTCTACATGTGAATATTCATCTATAGCATCCTGAAAGATTTTGACATTTCTTTCCCTGTGCAGTAAAATTTCGGGTTGCTTGTGTAGTAAAAAATAACAACAACCAAACCATTTTCTTCATCATTATGTAAGAGCTATGAGATTGGGAAGATTCCATAGAAGAGCAGCATCACACAAAACTAGAACTGGAAATCCCATTCAAGCAGTCTACCTCCCTACTTGGAATTTTCCTGGAGGAACTGAAAACATCGTATCATAGTGATATATGTGTACCTATGTTTATAGCAGCACAATTTATGACAGCAAAATCTTGGAAACAACCAAGATGCCCATCACATGAGGAATGGTTGAAAAAGATGTGGTATTTCTATACAGTAGAGTATTACTCAGCTATAAAAAATGATAAACTTGAAGCATTTATATTGAAGTGGATGGCACTTGAACATATACTCGTAAGTAAAACAAACCAGATGCACATGTGCAAATATTGTATAGTCTCCCTACTATAAGAAATAAAAAAAAAAATAGAAATAGAAAGGCAAAACAACTAAAAAGAATTTAGTCAGATAGTTAGGGTAAACTGTACTGCATATGTTACAGGGTAATAATTAGCTTTTCTTCTGGAGGGTTAACAACCTAAGTTCACAGATCAAAATTGGAGAAATAGAAAAGCCGTAAGGTCAGCCAACATTTTGGCCCTAGCCTTTCAAGGTCAGTGAAGACTCAGGACATAGGAGAACCTGTACTATAACATCATGGAACTCAGTTGTGCCCCAAATTTTCTGATCAAGGAGATTATGGAGCTACAGAGGAATGTGATTGATGATCTACAGTGTGCCTAAGGAGAGTCACATAGAGAGAAAACTTTCTCTTAGGCTTTCACAGAGAGCAAATTGGTCAAGCAATGACTGTGAGTCATCCACATGGCTGAACTGACAAAGAATCTACAAAGTGAGGTATGGGGTTACAGGATAAACCCTGAGAGGTCTTGATTGACCTCATCAGATACAAAAGTTACATTTTTTGTTATATAGGTTTTATTTTATCTCGGTCTTAACCATCCAGCAGAAAAGTATAAAAACAAGATATATAAAATAAGGCCATAATAATATGCTGAGCTATAAATAGTTCTAGTCAACAACTTCTTTGGATAGCTCACTACTATATGGACTCCTAGACTGTGTTAGATTGTTTTGCTGACTTCAAGCACCTATAATAATTGAATGACAATAGAATATCCATCTCTGGCAGGACTAAACAAAAAAAAAAAAGGGGGGGGATACAAAGAAAGAACCATTCTGTGTTTGTAAAAACAGTAGTTAGGATAAATATGCAGTACTTTTGCGTAATTCTATGAGAAGGAAGATTTGCTCTAATAGATCCTGTCTGCTTCTTGTACTATGGATAACTACTAAGAAGACAACAATGTAAAAAGTATTAATTATTGAAACTGTACTATAATTCAGCTTTAAAAAAATAGGTATCCAGCTATATTCTCTTAATTCATTGATCAGAGGCATCTGCTCTAATAGTATTTGCAGAGTATCATGTATGCACCTTGTACAACAAAAAGCCACTACGAAAACAATGTGCAATGTATTAATTGTTGAATCTGTCCTACTAATTTGATTTGAAACTGTCTCATTGCTACTTGTTCAATAAAAAAAAAAAAAAAGAGCAGCATTAACTCAGTTTGGAATTACAGTAACATCTTTGCCTAATCACTAATCTAGAGGGGTTAGATATACTCTAAACATTCCTAACTGACTGGATGTTGAGTACACATTTGACAACAACAATTAAAAATTACTGGCTCACTGCCATGTTAGGAAGATACAAGGGGGACCCAAAGAAGACCAGGTTAAAAAAATAAAATGTTGTTTTTAAAAACTATGAGAGCCAGGTGTGGTAGTGCACACCTGTAATCCAAGCACTCAGGAGGCTGAGGCAGGAGGATCACTGTGAGTTTGAGACAAGCCTGAGCTACAAATTGAGTTCAAGGCCAGCTTGGACTACATAGCAAGACCCTATCTCAAAAAGACAATAAATATAAATACATACATACTATGGCAAGTTATGAGAGGCAGTGAAGGAGAAATTCTTCCCATTTTATTAAATTCAGACAAATTGCTTGAAAAAGGAAATACATATCACAAACACAATGAAAATTCTTAGGAACAAGGGAAAAAAATCAATCAGGGTTGTCACAATATGTTATGCCAAATATGCATATGCAATTTTTCATAAAAACATTGTAAGACATGTAAAGAAAAAGAGAAATGTAACCTACACATAGACAAGAAAACCAAGCAACAGGAAACCATTTGTGAGTAAGCTTTCTGAGTGAGCCTCACTTATATTCTAAGGAACACTTCAAAATTAATATAAATGTTCAAGGAATTCAAGCAAATCATGTTCAAGGAATGAGAGAAAAATATGGTGACAATGACCCAACAAACAGAGAGGATCAATATAGAAACAGAAGTAAATAAAATGAACCAATTCAAATTCTAGTGTTGAGCCAGGCATGGTGATGCACACCTATAATCCCAGTACTCAGGAGGCTGAGGCAGCAGGAGGATCGCTTAAGAGTTCAAAGCCACAATTGGCTACATAGTGAGTCCAGGCCTGGTGGGCTGGGTTGATAGCTCAGGGGATTCTGAGTTTAATCTCTTGGGAACCGAGGGAAGGACAGGGAGAGGGACATGAAGGGAGGGAGGAGAACAGGGAGGATAGGAGAGGAGGGAGGGATGGAAGGAGATGAATTTGATAACTCAATGAGAAAAATTATATATCTCAGAGCAGAGAGGAAAGTTTTATACACAGCGTCAGGAGCCTCAAGCAAGGACACTGAGTAGTGTGTTAACAAGCATGTAATAGGCCTACTATAAACTAGGGAGAGAGAGGGGCAGAAAAAATTTAAAGAAATTTTGATTGAATCTTTCCAAATTTGATGAAAAAGGTCTATAAATCCAAAAAATTAAAAAGAAAAACTCAAAAACGGTATACAGACACATATAGACTCTTCACTATCAAACATAGTTCAAAGGAAAAGAGGAGCTCCTGAAATAATAAGCGCATAATAATGCAGTCAATGAGGTCTAATCAGCAGGCCACCTTGCATTCTCGCAGGGCATGTCCCATTGGGACTGCATTTGGTGCAAAGAAACCTTCCATCTGAGAAACGGGGTGTGTCCAGAAAGGGAGTTACTCTCTGGCTCATCATGCAGCACATGTTTGTGGGGGTACCTGGCACTAAACCATACTTAGATGATCTGCTTCTGGGTCAGGGTTTTGTACAAAGTGGAGCAGCTCCCTCACTGCAATCTACTGAAAGTCAGCCCTAGACACAAGGGTTTGTAAAATAAAAATAATATATGAAGATAGAAATGCTGTATTTCACTGAGGGGAGGCAAATATTCTATATTTAACTGAAAAAAGGTCCCACTCTTCAGAAATGAAGGGAAAATGAAAATGTTCCAAGATAAGCAGTGACAGAGAATTTGTTGCCAGAGCCTTGCCTTACACAAAATAAGAGAATTTAGTTTGAAAGGAAATGACTTCGAGGTTACCTTAAATTTATAGGGGAAATTTTTTTTTTTTAATTTTTAGGGAAGGGTCTACAGGGTGTTCAGGGTCTCATTACTGGATTGGACTCATAGTGATCCACCTGTTTACAGCCTCCCAAGAGCTAGGATTACTGGCATGCACCACCATGCCCAGTCTCAACTGCCATCTCAGAACGTTCCAGGGGTGAGGCCAGCATGGCAGGCCCATCGAATCCCTGGGCCCTGTGCCCGCTTGTAGGCGCTTTAATCCACCAATCTATTTGGCTGGCCCTATAGGGAAAATTTTTTTAAATAGTACAAATGGTAAATATGTAAATAAAGGAGTTTATCATACACACACACACACACACCAGATATATATATATATATATATATATATATATGAATGACAGTAAGAGCATGGAGGGAAAGGATTTGAATTATACTGGACAAAAGGTGCTGTATGTAGTTCATAAGAATCAAGACAGTAATTTGAAATTTGAATGTTAAAAAATTAAAATGCATCTCTAACTGAGCCTGGTGGTGCACACCTGTGATCCCAGCACTTGGGAAGGTAAGGCAGGAAGATCACTGTGTGTTCAAGGCCAGCCTATGCTACATAATTCAATGGTAAAGCATGCACAAACCCTGGCTTCAATTCCAGTGCATGTATGCACACACAAAATCAGTAAATCAGTGAAAATCATTACCTAAAAATATAAAATGAAGAAACAAAAACCAAAGAAACATGAAAAATACAGAAAACAGCAAGATAGCAAATGTAAATCCAATCATATCATAATTACACTAAATGTGAATGGACTAAACACTTTAATCAAAAGGTAGAGATTGGCTTTCATTTTTTCATTGATTGCCTTTTTGAGACAGGGCTTCACTGTGCAGTTCACGCTGGCCTTAAACTCAATATGTAGCCCAGGCTGGCTTTGAACTCAGCAATCCTGCCTTCCTAGTGTTGGGGTTATAGGTGTGCACTTCAAATTGACTGAATTTTAAAAAGAACTCACTATATGGTATGTACAAAAAAAATGTTTTAGATTAAAAAATATGAAACAGTTTAGAAATAGAAACATGGAAGAGAGATTATATTAATATAAGACAATGGGAGGGCTGGCGAGATAGCTCAGTGGTCTAAAGTGCCTGCTTAGGTAAGTTCCTATAGGCAAAGCACAGGGATCTTGGTTTGAGCTCTGCCCCCAGGGTGGGCTGAGCCAGCCACAAAAAAAAAAAAAAAAAAAAAGACAAAGGGAGAGCAAGTGTAGTCATTGACACCTTGCCTACTATGTGTAGGGTCCTAGGTTTAATGCCCAGTACTGCAAAAACAAACTTAAAAAAAAAAAATTAAAAAAAAAACAAAATAGAACAAAAAAGCACATTTCATAATAATCAAAGAGTAAATGTATCAGGAAAATATAACAATTAAAAACATACATACAGCCGGGCGTGGTGGCGCATGCCTGTAATCCCAGCACTAGGGAGGCTGAGGCAGGAGGATTGTTGTGAGTTCGAGACCAGCCTGAGCTACAAAGTGAGCTTAAGGCCAGCCTGAACTGCACAGTGAGACCCTGTC
>PVKA01049407.1:0-13256 GCA_004027165.1 Ctenomys sociabilis | reverse complement strand
GATTAAATATTTATATATATATATATGTGAGCAAAACAATGGAAACAAAGTTTTATACATGGGGAGAGAAAGAAGGGTTGAAAGGAGGGAAGAGGAATAGGATAAAGAATTTAAGATACAGTAGTTACTGTACAAATTTCCTATGATGAATGTGATCACTATGTATGGCAAAAATGTACCAATAAAAATTAACTTTAAAAAAAATTAAGGTTTGGGGTATAGCTCAGTGTAAAGGGCCTGAATTCAATATGGGGATGGAGGATAAAGAATGGGAGGTGGGTCGTTATCTGGAGGATTGGGCCTGCATCACAAGTAGTGGTAGGCATAGCCCATTGGGTTTGCCTGTTCAGCTCTGACCAGCTCCTTCTTCCGTGCTCCAGGGGTACTGGGTCCCACCTGCCTGGTCTCTGGCCAAGGCCCAATGTAGAGAAGGCAGTGTGGATACCAGGGTTGGTGGTTGCTACTAGGTTGGATGTTATTTCTAGATCTTTCCACGTGTTCTGAAGTTTTAGCACTTTGGGGTCAGACTATTAGTGGAAACTTTAAAAGTAGGTGTAAGAGCTGTCACAAAGACTACGGAGAAAGAAAAAATCACCTGGGAAACAAAAAAAAAGAGATAGGGACAGGCCCTGAGAGCTGCAGGCCCCAGCTGACACCCTCAGCTCTTGAAGCCTCCGAAGCCTTGTTGATTCCATTTTTTCAAATGCTGGTGGGTATGCCATTATGCCTAGCAATGCTGTATCATTTTGTTTTTCAGTATCATTTTTTCTGCTTGCAAACTAAGTACTTTCTACTAATCATGTCCCATCCGCTATGTGGCTGAGTCACTGAGGGAAGAAAAGCTGGGCTCCAACTTTCAAAACCCCTGCCTCAACCTGAGTACTGGGATGGCAGGTATGTGCCACCAGGCTTAGCTTCCAGCATCACTTTAGACATGACAGAGTTAAGCAAGAACAGGGTACATTATTATTTTGCACTTTAAAAAATGTATTTTAGTACCGGGTCTACAGGGTCTCACTAAACAGATCAGGCTCATAGTGATTATCCCGTTTTCAGCTTCCCAAGCACTCAGTCGCCTCTCAGTGCTCCCCAGGGGTGGGCCCAGCCAATGTGCTCTAAGAAGGTGCTTTAGTCCGCTATCTGGCTCAGGTACACTGTTCTTGAGGGGTCCCACCCCCACCCTCTTGACAGCAGAGCACCATGGGTCTTAAACAACCAGGAAGATCTTGCACTACTGAGGGCATCTGTGACTTCTGCACAATGGAGGCAAAACATGAGACAGGTCTCCAATAGTACCTGCAGCCATCCAGCTCACCAGAGGCCTGGAAGTCATAAACAGACTGCTTAGGATTGTGGCACTGATGGTCTCAGTGACAGGGAGCCATGGGAGGCTTCAGGCATAAAGTGGCATGCCCAGATTCAGGCAGCGAGGGGCCAGTGATGGGAGCAAGGGACCCAAGAGGCCAGCAACAGCACAGTGACGCCTGAGAGCTCTGTAGCCCTGAGCTGAGGACCCAACACTGCTGGCAACTCCACTGTCCTCTTAGTATCTCACCCCCACAGCATCCCAGGAGCTGCGTTTCCCATCATTATCTCCAGGGTTGTTTCCACTGCTTAGTTTTAGACACAGGATTACAGAACAAGGAATAGCCATACTCATTGATGAGGACCCTCCTGCCTCAGCCTCCAGAGCAGCCCAATTCTTGGTTCTGCAGGCAGATGTCAGTGTAGTGAGATGTGCAGCCTGCTGCCCTTCTGGGGACAGGAACCCTGCTGTGCCTCCTCCCTATCCTGAGTAGAGGCTGATGGGTCCTGGCCATCAGTCAGCACCACCATGGTTGTTAAGGAAGGTAGGGTAAGACCAGGTGGGGAAGTGTTGTGTCACACTTACCTATGTCCCCAGCTTGAGCTAGGGTGTCACACCAAAGTAGGCTCACAGGATATGGGCTTAGCATCCCATGGAGGTTGGCCAGGTAGGGCAGGTACTTTGGGGGACACATAAGCTTTTTTTACCTTTCCTCCCTGGTCTGACTCAGAAGCCTTTGACAGGGGCACCCTGTTCCTGAGAAAAAGAGGAACCCCCTAGGGCAAGTCCCACCCAGCACTGCACACAATCGAGTAAGGCAAAGCTCTGCCATCTTGGAACATGCGGGAGGGGGGATGCGGCGGTGAGACTGTGCACATCTCCTGGGGTGCCAAGTGTCTGGTAGGGGGACCTGAGGTCGACATTGGGTCTTTTTTAATACTTTTAATAATCTGGTTGATCATGAAATGCACCGCTCACTTCTAGAAACAGCAAGACACGAGGCTTTCATACAAAAAAAGTTTGTTGCTTATAAAACATATGCAAAAGAAAGCTTAAAATAAAAAAAAGGCTGAAGGCAACATTCTTGCTAATTTCTTTTCTTCTACATTAGAAAAAAACCCTCATAACTAATGTTCTTTTTTATTCTCCTTAAAAAAAATACGCTTAGGCACGATTTGCTGGCGGCTTTCGAAGAAGCCAACTTTGCAGGGTCACCCTCCTCCAGAGTGATGTGTTCGTCCTCCACAACTTTATATACTTAAGGCATTTTTTTTTTTTTTTCTTTTCTGACAAAGTGGTATTTTGTTGATTTCTGGTCTTGTTTATAATGCCCTCCCGCCCCCCCAAAAGGAAAAAAACGCCCCTTTCAGCCTGGTCCCTGGGCCCAAGATGTAGCGCCAGGATTTGTGGGGCCAGTGTGAGTGAAGGTGGTCACAATACAAAGCCAGGTCACCTGGGCCCCTTTGCCCCCTTCAGGCTGGTCTCCGGGAGTCTCGGGGGTTCCAGGCAGCCCTGTGTGGACCCTCTGGCTGGGCCCATGGAGATTCCAGGACCCTTCCAGCAACATCCGAATGCAGGAGCCCTGGAGCTAGACTGGTCCCTCGTCGTGTCCTTGTCACATGTGCCCGGAGGGATTGTGGGCATCGCTTAGGCCTGGGTGAGCAGCCGGAAGCACCATCTGGGGGTCCCCGACCACACCCGACACCTTCTCTTCCTCTCGTCGCTTCAGACAGGCCGCTTTGGGGTTCAGGTTGCGCTCTGGGAGGAAGAGAGAGCGGCGTGGGGCTGGATCCTTGGAAGGGGCCCACCAGGGACGGAGTGCAGGGAGGGGTGGGGGTGCTGCGCTTGGAGAAGCTGCTTTCATCCATGGGTCCTGTGGCCTCTGGGATGACGGAGAGCCTGGGACCACAGGGTGGGGGCGTCCATCTGCGCCGGCCGGGGACCCTACCTCGCACCTGCTGCTCCAGGCCCAGGATGACCTGCACAGCCTGCTGCAGGATGAGCAGCTTGGTCTGCGCCTTGTCGGACTTGAGGTGCAGCTGACACATGCGCCCCAGCTCCCGGAAGGCCTCGTTAATGTCGCGCACGCGCACCCGCTCCCGCGCGTTATTGGCCATGCGCCTCTCCCGGTCCCTCAGGTCCTTCTCCTCCAAGGACAGCACCTCTTCCGTACTGCTGGGTCACAGCACCGGGGCCTCCATTAGTCACGGGCAGGTCAGGGCACAGAAGGGCATCCGCGGATGTAAGTGAAGGTGGCCACGGATGTGGGTGACATTTGGGTGGGTGATGGCTAGTGTTGGATGCAGCAAGATGAGGGGCAGTGGGTGTAGGTGAGAAGTGTTGGTAAGTGCCTCGTGGGTGACAGAAGCTGGTGACAGCGTGAGGCATGATGGGTGCTTGTGGCTAGGGCACAGTGACCACGACCACCGTACACACTCCCTCTAGAAATGGGCTGCCAGGGATCCAGGGAACATGGTTCAAAGGGGGGAATGCAGTGGTCTCTGAGGATGGTGCTTGCTTGGGAAGAGATTCTGTCCCATGGAAATCCAGACTGGCTCTCCCCACACCTTGGGTGAATGGAGGGCATAACCTCGTTGGGGGGTCCTGCTCCGTGCCCCCACCCCCGAACGACCTTCCCTCTCCAGAGCAACCTGGATGACTGAGTGGACTGGGAGACAACACAAAGTGACCTGCCCTGTTGGAAGCGGCTGGGTCCCCAGACCCCGGATCCCAGGAGCCTGGGATGGTGAGCCAGGAAAAACACATAAGCTCCTTGGGGCACTGGGCAGGAACCAGGCTCCTTCACCTCCAGAAACCTCAGTCAAAAACCATTCCTGTGAGCCCTGCAGGAGAGCTTGGGGTCACGTGGTGCTGGACTTGCCTTTTACAGAACCCAACACAAGGGACCAGCTGTTCTCTGCCCCCTGGGGACACAGGTCCTATCTCAGTCCTGCCTAGCTGTAGCTCTAAAAGGGATAAATGTCCTCTTCCCCTGCCTTGGTTTCCCCTAGACAGAGTGGGTGCCCATTGCCCACAGAACCCGTAGGCACCCAGGAGCACCGACAAGTTACTCCACTTGTCCAGCTTGCCCTCAGTATGGCTGGAGCCCAGGACAAGCGCGCAGACCAAACTGAGACCCTGAGGCCGGCTGTGTGGGTGCTGTCCTTCCCCCCAGGCCTGGGGACCTGGGGGAGGGGCCCCAAGGAGCCTGGAGCAAGTGCGAGGTGGGGGGCCGCCGTGCGAGCAGAGGAGGCGGCGGCGGGGAGCGACAGGCAGAGAGCAGAGAGGAGGCGTGGGGACGCAGCAGGACACACATGCCACTTGGGCGACGCGGTCACCTCCAAGCCAGGGTGGCAGTGGCTGTGGGAGAGAAAGGTTAAGGGACGCACAGGAGCAGGTTAAGGGGGCAGCGGCCAGCAAGGAGGGGGAGCCAGTCACAGGGCAGGGCCCTCACCGTCCATCCCCACCTGGCCCTGACACGTGGGGTGGGCACAGACCCTGGGGAGCATGCACAAGGCCACAGTTCCATCCCATCACCACAAAACAGCAAAACCCGAAATAAACCCCCGACCCTGACTTGCAGATGTGAAACTGTGTCAAGAGTGCAGGCCAGGCCTGAAAAGCTTTGTGCTACATGCAGCCCTGGTGGCTCAGACAACAGTTTGCACCCTCTGGACTCGGGGGGCTAGTGCCCATAAGCATGAGCAGGAATCAGGGACTGGGTCCAGGGATGCACTGGGAGGCAAAGCCAGGCCTGGGGAGTCCACAGTTCAGTACTCCTCAGCCCAGAGGGTCACAAGGCCAGGCAGGGCGGAGGGTTATCGTCAGTGGGGTTGGTGTGGTCTGTCTTTGGGGGGATGATGTGGTTGGGGTGTAAGCAAGGGTCAGGATGGGGCTAGTATAAGTGTGTGCACATGGAGAGAGCAGAGGGGAGGGCAGTAAGTGCACTGGGCAGGCAGGCCATGGAAGGGATGAGCTCGCAATGGTTGAGGGGCATGGCCAGCGCTGGGTCAGCCAAGGTGGGGGGGGAGGCGTGGCCAGTCAGAAGTGTGGTCAGTCAGTAGGCGGGGCCAGTCACGGGCGGCTCCAAAGCAGGGAGGCAGCAGAACAGGGGATGCGGACGCCGCCAACGGCGCCCACTGACCTCGCACTTGCTGCTCGAGGCTCAGGATGACCGACACAGCCTGGTGCAGGATGAGCAGCTTGGTCTGGGGCTTCTCGCTGTTGAGGTGCAGCTGGCACATGCGCCCCAGCTCCTTAAAGGCCTCATTGATGTCCCGCACCCGCAGCCGCTCGCGGGCATTATTGGCCACCCGGCGCTCCTTCTCCCTCTCGGCCTTCTGCTCTGGGGGGAGAAGGTCGTCCTCGTCCTCGTCTGGGCTATGGGGGAGGGGGGCCAGGGGCCAGAGGGAGACAGTGAGGCGGGGCAGCGACTGGGGGTTGGGGCAAGGGGTGTGGGACGCAGGGGGCTGGCACCTGGTCCGCGCTCGCGGGGCCTTCAGCTCCTTTTTCTCCTCCTCTGCGGGGTCAGCGGCTGATGCATTTTCCTCATCCTCCTTCTCCTCCCGCTTGATCTCACCTGCACCCACCACGGCGCCTGCCCGGCCCAGGCCTGTAACAAATCCTAGATCAGGGGCTATCTCCTGTGACTCTCCTGTGGCCACAAGCCAGCCTGGCACACCCAGGCCTTTGCAGAAGGAAAACAACCCCAAAATGATCAACAAACTGGATTTCTACCTCATTTACACAGGTACCAGTTCTACAGTAAGAACTTGGGGACACTTATTTCTGCCAGTGCCAGGGATAAAAATCTGGATCTTTGCCCTAGAGCTTTTTACTTTACTTATGATCTTTCTGCTCAGCTTCTGAAGTGTTGTGATGCCAGATGTGTGCCACTGGCACCTCATGCTCCCTAGGTTCAATTCTCAGTGCCACCAAAAAAAGAACCCAGAGAAGAGAAGATATTCATCATGAAGTACAAATAAAGGACTGGTCTCCTAAACATGCAAAGAAGAACTGGGTGTGGTCACACACACGCCTGTCATCCCAGCACTCTGGACTTTGAGACAGGACAATCTATGAGTTTGAGCCTCCCTCACAAGTGAGCACAGGGCCAAGCCAAACTACATAATGAGAGCCTGTCTCAAAAAATAAATAAAAATAAGTAAAAATATGCAAAGAACTTCACATCAGTAAAAGTGGACTCATAGAAAACCAAGGACAGCACCCCAAGAAGCTGTTCAACACACAGAAACCCTCATCACACTCAGAAACTAAAGAAATGCAAATCAGGACTACAACAAAACAACTGTTGCAAACCCAAAAGCTGGCAAACCAAGGGGCCTGACAATTCCCATGCACTGCTGGTGGAGTTTCCTTAGCAGCCCCACTTCCTAGCACAGCTCTGGAAGGTGGGCGCTCAGGCACCAGCACCACCACACCTGCAAGAACACCTCCTACAGGTGGCCTGAGGATGCACACTGGCAGAGGGAAGCTGACTTCAGGCAAAAGCAGCAGTTCCATGGGGTGGATCCTAGACATCCAGGAACCAGCTGCAGACACCACTGTAGGAGACAGCTTGGTGTGAGGACTCTCGGCCACACTGAATTCAGAGCTCAGATACCCTCAGAAAAATGCCAGCTGTGGAACTAGACCAGCGTTCAACAGACAAGCAGTGGGCAAGAAAGGAGCCAGATGACCCTTGTAGGTGAAGGACTAAGCCAGGAGACCTGTGGCACTGCCGACTTTTGGGGGAGGGTCATGCTGAGCACCGTAGGGTACTGGGCAGCACTGCTGACTTCTAACCTTCCAATGCCAGGAGATCCCTATCCTGACAGGCTCATGTCTCGCAGCAATTACTATGGCATCCTCCCCGCAGCTGCTGGAGGGCATCAGAGACAGCATTTCTGCTCACAACCCTTCATGGTTCTCATCTCCCTCTGGGCCAAAGCTGGTGTCCTGTCCTACATGACCCCCTGTCCTCTCTTCCTCCCCTCCTCCCTGCTCCAGCCATGTGGGTCTTTAACATATCTACAGATAACCTGCCCCAGGGCCTTTGCACAGGCTCTGCCCTCTGCCTGGGACTCCTTCCCCAGGTGCCCACCCACACTCACCCCTTCCCAAACTGTGCTTAATATTCCCTTCTTTCCTGGATACCACTGAGGCTAAGTAGCCTTTGGCTCCATTTCAACAGGGCCTTGGTATTGAGCTGCACCTTGTCCCTTTTTGACACAGGACCATACCAAGTCACTGAAATGCCCAGACTGGCTTAAACCTGGCCATCCTGCCTCAGCCTTCTAGAAGCAGGGCCAACAGGTGCACCACAGCATCCAGCTTCTACTCTGCCTTTTATTCCCTGGATCCCCACTGCACATGCTCCCACTCCGTACCAAGAGGCAAAGCACAGAGCTTTGAATGTGTGGGCACAGCCCTGTCCTGTTGTGTGCCTGCACCCTAGACACCAAGCCCTGGGTAACTGGCACCTCCAAAGGGAAAACAGCCATGGCTTCTCACCTTCAACTGCCTTTTTTTTTTTTGGTGGAACCAGGGATTGAACTCGGGTCCTTGAGCTTACCAGGGAAGTACTTATTCCACTGAGCCATCTCCCCGGCCTCTTCAACTGTGTCTGGAGAGCCAGAGCCAGCCTCCTCACCCCATGCTGTGAAGGAGCTGGCTGTGGCCTGCCCTGGCCAGGTCCTGGGTACCTTGTCCTGTTCCTGTGCCTTGGTTTTCCCAACTGCAGATCCAAGCCTACAGACCCTGTGATAATTGAAGCTAGGATATGAGACTCACCACTATAAGAGTCAGGTGGCCGAGTAAGGTCCGGCAAGGTACCAGGCTGGCTGGGGAGGGTCGTGTGGTTGTGCAGAAGGCTGGCACTGCCTGCAAGACCATCCTCAGAGTGGCCACCCCCAACCTGTAGGAGGAAGGGCCAAGGACAAGAGGAGGTGATCAGAGGCCAGCCTCTTGCCATTGTCCTTGCCCTTCCCTGCCTCACACTCACCAGGCCTGTGTGACGGCTGCCCACTGGTACAGGGCCAGCAAAGCTTGAGGCCAGAGCACCATGGCTGGGCAACAGGCTGTGCATGTCTCCTGCTGTGCCCACGGCGTGGCTGCGGAGCACATGGATTGCCTCGTCCAGGTGGTCCTCCATCTTGTTCTGTGTAGGGGAAGTGGGCAGTGAGGGCCTGGACCCAAGGACCCACGCATATAGCACGTGATCACTACATTCTTCCTAACATTTTTAGTTTTTTTCCAGTGTATCCTTAACTTGTCCGTGCTGGCCTCATACTTGGACTTGGGATTCTCCTGTCTCAGACTTCCAAGTAGCTGACATTAAGGTATGCCCTACTTTTTCTAGACATCCTGTCAAGGGCCACCCATCCCATGGCAACTCTGCTGGTCACAGGGACCTGAGGTGCCCTCACAAGTCATGGCAGACACAGCTGGTCACCTCCAGCCTCTTGGTGGGTAGGGAAGCTCACCAGGCCATGGAGTCCCCCATCGTAGCTGGGTGATAAGGCACCAGGGGCTCCTGCACGGGGCCACTGCGACGTCCCTAGAAGGAGGGACATAAGAGGAAGAGGTGTAGGCACAGGAGCTGGGAGGGAGGATTTTGCAAGCAGCTGGGCATGGACTTGTGATTCTCCATCCTCAGTCTCAGCCTTCTTGAGCGCTAGGAAGACTGATATGGGCCACACCTGCCTATACCCTGGGCACTTTGAAAACAGCCTCAGGGACCTGCTAGGTGAGCACATCACTGAGTACAGGCAAAGCAATGTCCTTCAGAGAGCCTGCCCAAATGCCCTGGGAGGACATGAGCTCACTGCCTACTTACCAGCCAGGCCATGTGGAGAGCCCGCAGGGGTGGAAGGGGTTGGTGAGAAGTTACTGCTGGAGTGGTCTGGGGAGTAGATCTGCAAGGGATGGGGCAGGGTAGCAGTCAGGATAGACTGCGCAGTAGGTCACAGCCACCCTGACCCCCAGGGCCCCCGCCTCACCGAGGCCAAGGCCTTCCCAAGGGCGTCCCCCGAGCTGCCAGCCGAGGTCCCACGGGAGCCTGTGGGTGGAGAGAGGTGAGGCCCAGCCTCTGCAGTGGCCACTAGCCTGGATATCCGGTGACCAAACCCACTCCTGTACACAGCCACCCAGGTCAGCAGTAGGCAAAAGTGCCCCACCCTAGATCTGATGGAACCCATGACATCTGCCTCCCTGGGGTGAGGTGCTGGGGACCATTTTGAGTCCTTAGGAGACAGCAAGGGGCTCAGTGCACACCCCAGCACCTACTTCCTCCATCCAGCATTCCTGTACCTAGGAGGCTGTCGGCCCCAGTCACGGGAGGCGTGTGGCTGGGAACACTGCTGTAGGTGGCTCCAGGCCCCGAAGAGAAAGAGGCCACGGCTGGGAGGGTACCATTCCCCTCGGCTCCATGCAGCTGGTAGCCCTGGGTAGGCAGGGAATGGTCAGGAAGTGGGGAGATCATCAGAAAGGTAAGAATACCCTGCTGCCCTCCCACCAGCCTACCAAGCGTTCAGGCTGCTGGAGACCGCTGAATGCGCTGCTGCCCACGGAGCTGCTTGCACCAGGTGCCAGGGGCAGGGGGGATGAGGTGCCACCCAGCATGGGCCCGAAGCCTGCCTGGCCCTGGGGACTCCAGAGCTCTGCCGAGGGGTGCAGGCTGCCGTCTGCCATGTAGAAGGGGGTGGGGTAGGTACTGCCTGGAGTCTTGTCTGAGGAGTAGGCAGCATCCCTACCATAGTCGTCACCTGAGCTGGGGGGGTACACCTGCAGGTGGACAGGGGAACACTCAGACAGGAGGACACAGCCAGCCCATCAGTCTATCCCCAGCCCTACTTCTTTCCTTGTAAGACATTCCAAGTGTGGCTGTATCCCAGCCTCTTATCCCAGAGGTAGATGTTATTGGCCTCGTGTCTCTCTCCTCTTTCTTATCTACTTTTCCCTGTCTTCTTCCCTTTAAAGTTCTAGCCTTGCCTTAGACTGGCTTCTGCTCAGAACAGTTTTTCCTTCCTTCAGCAAACTCCTATTGACTCATCAAAGCTCTAGCTCAAATACTCCCAGCTCTCCATTGTCGTGCTATCTTTAATTCTCCATTCTAAGTAACCTTCCCTGGCCTTAAGCCCCAACCACACAGACCTGGGGTTACAGGGGCAGGGCCCTGGAGTAATGTTTGTGCATGACTGACCCTAGGTAGGTCAAAGGGTCTGGAGCCCAGGTTGGGCTCAAAAGAGGACAGTGATGGGGTACAGCTGATTCCCGTTGGGCCAGGTTGGCAGAGCTGAGGGGAGTAGAGAGACAGCATGAATCAAGACAACTTGAGTCCTAAAACACCCTGGGTGTCACTCTGATCCCAACCCAGTGTGAGTGGGAACAGGGCAGCATCATTACTCAGAGCCAAGGGAATGGGTACAACATGTAGCAGTGTCCCCAGGACGCCCTGCCTGCTGAGCCCCATAACCCCTGTTAACACAGTGGCCACAGGATCAGCTATGCAAGAGATGGAGGCTAAGGCCAGGTTTCCCTATTGCTCCTCAGGGCCATGCCTTGGAGGTACCCTCTGGGCTGCTATGACTCCACAGGACCCCTGGCCTTGGGTGCATGGGGTCCCCCAGGCCCCCCACTCACCGAGGAAGGAAGACCAGGCGGGACCTTCCGGCCCTTCTTGGGCTGTGAGTCTGTACAAGGAAGAGGATTAGGGTCGCCGTGGCTGCCCTCGCGGCTCACTGCTCCAGGCACAGCCCTGGTGCTACCCTGGGGGCCCCATGCCCAGCATGAACACTACTGATCATCTATGGGCTCCCTATGAGCCCAGAAATCACGTGCAGCAGCATCCACAGTCACGCTTGCGTCACACACCTGGCCCTACAGTTCACAGGATCTGCACGCAAAGCCCTCACCGCAGTCATACTGGTAATGCTGAGCCGGCACTAGAGATCCCTCTCCCACCACTTGGACAGGGGCACAGCAACAGTGTGAGTCCGACATCAAGCTCCCTGCTGAGGCAGGATGAGGCCAGGTGCAGCTGCTCTGTTCAGCTCCCATCCAGGGCCTCTTACCCTTGCTCACAGGAACCTCATTGTTCAAACTGCTCCAGCAGCAGCGCCCCTCAGCGGCACAAAGTGGCTGCCACGCACCTGACAGAGGGCCCCAAGTGTGAGAACTGTGTCTTTTAGTGACAGTGCCTTTGGCCTCAGGCTCAGGGGCATGGGGACCTGGCACCAGACAAGTGTCTGCAGCCACAAACAATGCAACACAGCTCCTGGGAACTTAACCCGGCCCAGGGTTCCAGAGGCTGTAGGGGCTGGGACCATCAGGAACCACAAGATTCAGCCATATCTGCTCTTCTCTGCCCCTCCCACCTGGGACTGGCCAGGACCTGAAGGCAGAAGTTGGTGGCAAATCCCATTTCCTGGGCTAGCCTGGGCTAGCAGGCAGATACGCAGTGAGCCCCAGCAGCCCCATCCACTTGCCACATCCCACGCCACTTACCTAGGCCACTGTCTGCGGCCCTCCGCCGGGAGTTGGTGGGGAATGAGGGGTAATATGCCGGGCTGCCCTTGACACCAGATGGTGACAGTGGCCCAGGGCTGCTCAGGGCCAGCTCTCCTGGCAGGAAGCCAGCCTGGGGGAGAGAGGACAGATCATGGGGGTGCCAGGCTGGCCAGTTGTTTATAAAACCCACTAACTGCAAAGCTCAGGGTCAGTCAGATGTTTCTTATAGTGACCAGCCCAGACACGAGGGTAAATTTTGGCCTGTCTGTGAACTACTTTTCAGGATACCTGTTCTGGCATCCAAGGCACTGTGGAGTTCAAGGACAACAGAGAAAGAGCCAGGTCAGGTCTCATGGTGTGTGTCTGTCAGCCCAACACTCTGGGAGGCTGAGACAGGAAGGTGCCAAGTTCCAGTCTGGCCTGGGGCAACCTGGCAACTTAGACAGACCCTGTCTCATAATACAAAATAAAAAAGGACTCAGAAGCCGGGCGTGGTGGCGCAGGCCTGTAATCCCAGCACTGGGGAGGCTGAGGCAGGAGGATTGTTGTGAGTTCGAGCCCAGCCTGAGCTACAAAGTGAGCTTAAGGCCAGCCTGAACTGCCTTATAGTGAGACCCCGTCTCAAAAAGACAAAAAAAAAAAAAAAGAAAAAGGGCTCAGGATGGACCTCAGTACATAGGCCCTAGGTATCAGGTACAGCAACTGGGGAAAAGAAAAAAAGGGGAGTGGTCAGAGGGCTCATGGGCCCACAGCACTCACCTGCGTCAAGCCGCTGACACTTGCTTCTCTCCCGAAGGCAGGGTATGTGCCCCGCTCACCACCCTTACCTAGAGGGAGTGAAGAGGTCATCTGAGCAGCCTCTGAGAATGGCCACACACAGAAGACCCTCAATTAAGTGCAGAAGACAGGAGCAGGGCAGATGAAACTAGGCATAGCTGGGTGTAGTGGCACACTCTTATAGTTCCAAGACTCAGGAGGCTGAGCCAGAAGCATCGCTGCAAATTCATGGGTATCCTAGGCTATGTAGCAAGTTCAAAGGCTGTCTAAATTACATAGTGAAGAGCCATCCAGATAGCTCATGGACTGAAGTGCCTACTTAGGCAAGCACTGGAGGACCAGGGTTTGATTCCCATGCCCTGACAGCCCCACCCCCAGGGCACACTGAGACAGCCACTGAGACCGGGCATGGTAGTGCAAGTGCGTAATCCTAGCCCTTGGGAAGCTGAAAAGAGGAGGATCACTACAAGTCTGATCAGTCAGTGAGACCCTGTAATAAATACGTTAAAAATCATAATAAAGAGCCGGGCGTGGTGGCGCATGCCTGTAATCCCAGCACTCCGGAGGCTGAGGCAGGAGGATTGTTGTGAGTTCGAGACCAGCCTAAGCTACAAAGTGAGCTTAAGGCCAGCCTGAACTGCATAGTGAGACCCTGTCTCAAAAA
>PVKA01049406.1:0-13264 GCA_004027165.1 Ctenomys sociabilis | reverse complement strand
GAGACTTAATTTAAATATCAGGGAAATAGATGTAGTACAACCCCAGACCCTAGATTATAGTGCATGGTGAGTTCAGTCTTTTGAGGAATGCTTCTAGATTGAAGGTAATAAATGATACAAATGCTCCTACCATTATTCACCGACTCTATCCTGCAAGGACATCTTCAGTTCTCTCATAAGCACATCTTTGTATGTTGGTGTTGTTTTTTGTTTTGTTTTCTGAATGAGTTGTGTAAGGCCTTGTCTGAATTTCTGGGGTTGCAGCTGTAAGCAACATGACTCGTTTCAGTCTGGTGTGCTCTGTGAGCACTTTCAGTGGATGCAAATTGAACTTAATAAGACGTGATTGGGCTGTAGTATCAGGAAAGTTCCCACTGCACAGAAAAGAATGCCATAGATTCAGGTTACAAAGCATTCAGCAATGGGCTGGTGAGATAGCTCAGTGGACTAAGCGCCCACTTAGGCAAGCACAGGACCAGGGTTCAATCTCTGATACTGCATGCTGCACTGGCCCTGCCCCCTAGACTTACTGAGCCACAGACTTAGTCTGAGCATGGTGGCGCATGCCTGTAATCCCAGTGCCGGACGGACTGAAAACACGAGGATCACTACAAATGCGAGCTGTATAGTGAGAACATTAAAGAAAAAAAATCATTCAGCACCCTTTTCTAGGAGGCAAAGAAAGAGCTCAAGAATTATTATTTACTTCAGAACACAAAGAGAAGGGACTGGGGAGATGGCTCAGTAGAATAAGCGCTTCCCTGGCAAGTGCAAAGGTCTCAGTTCAATCCCTGGTTCTGCCAAAAAACCAAAAACAAAAGAACACAGTGAGAAAACATCAAAATAAGCTTAACAAGGGAAACATGAAATCATCCTGAACTCTGGAGATCACACAACATGCACCGGCTGGGTGTGGAATCCCCTGCTGGCCTTCATATGATGAGTACAGGGATTCGGGTCTTCAGATACATTCATAGACAGTTTGATGTTGACTGTCCAGTGAGGAGATCAAATTATCTCACTTGTAGACTTTATTTTTGTATTTAGTACAGGGTCTCACTATGCAGCTCAGACTTGTAGTGATCCTCCTGCTTTCAGCCTCCCCAGCCCTGGGAATACAGGCATGCACCACCACTCCTGTTCTTAGTTGTTAGCTCAGTATGCCAAGGGGCAGGGATGGTGTGGCATGTGGTGTCAGGGATTGAATCCCAGTCCTTGTGATTACCTAAGCAGGCACCTAGTTTGCTGAACTATTTCGCCAGCCCCTCTCATTTGTAGACTCTTTAAGCAAAGTGTTTCTTTTTTGTTTGTTTGTTTTTAAGGGAAATACTCTATGAGTTGTACTCTGCTACTGTAGGCATTCTCACTAAGAAAACTGTCTGTCCTGTAAATATTAAAGGAAAGATGACACTCAGGAAATTGAAAAGAAAAAATATTGGTGTAGTCATTTGTTCAAACTGTGAATTACAAAGATAACAAGCAGTATGATCGATACAAATACATAAAGGTTATCATAATGAAATATGTATATTCATTACAGGAACTGATTAACTTGCTATAAAGAAAGAAGAAATTTTTATATTGAATTGTATTAGGTAAGAAACATACCACAGTAATATATGGCAATGATTACAAAATCATAATTTATAATAGCTAAATTCTGGAGGCTACCTGTGTGTCCACCAACAGATGACCGAATAAACAAAATGTGGTATTATATGTAACAGAATGGTACATTGCCATAAGAATGAAAAATTTGAGGTATTCCTAAAACAAAAGTGGATGCACCTAGAAAACATAAAGTTGAATGAAACAAACCAAATATACAAGCCTGAATACAAGTTGGTATAACTTATTTGAGTGAGGCAAAGTACAAAGAAAATAATAAAAGATGGACAGAAAGATACATGGATGTGGATCGCATCCATTAGGGAAGTCACCTGAGGCAACAAGAACAAGAGGGTGGGGCAGAGGGGGAGGGGGAGAAAGAAGCGCGGTGTACGTGGTACTACTTACTCCCATCAGTAGAAACGCTACAGCATAACAGGGGATAAAGCAAATGATCTTGACAAGAACGTAAAAGGTTATGGGGGAACCAGAAATGAAGGGAGAAGGGGATTAGAAAAAATATGCTACAATCTGTACATGTAACCACTCCCCAAAAATGACTGTAAAATATATGAGCTGTAAACACACACTAAGAAAAAGATAAGAATAAACCATTTTGAATGGCATGCTTGAATCTTATTTTCATCTTCTGTGAATCAAATATTAACATTATCTCAACTTTTATGTTGCTTTTCATCCAAAAAATAAAGTTCAGAGCTTTAAAATGTCTGTACCAATAATATTTAGGGAAGGTGCCATGACTACGACCTATACTCTGAATAACTATTATGAAGATAACAATATTACATTATATTAATTATTATAGCTGTCCTACTAATCTGTTTTAAAACTGTTTCACTGCTGTTTTATCTTTTTTCCCTCATTAAAATAAATAAAAATTATTCTTATTTTTTTCTGTATTTAGAACAGGGAATACAGAGTCTACAGGGTCTCACTACATAGATCAGAGTTGTAGTGATTCCCCTGTTTTTGGCTTCCCAAGTGCTGGGATTACAGGTGCATGCCACAGTCTGAATCTCTTTCCCAGTGAGCCCCAGGTGCGGGAACAGCACAATAGGCCCAGGGATCAAACCTTGGTTGCTGTGCTCTGCCTAAAACAGGCACTTTAGTCGGCTGAGCTACCAGGCCAACCCTTAGCATGATTTAAAAAATAAATAAATAAAATAAAATTAATAAATTTAAAGAGGAACTCCTATATCTAAAATAAAACTCTATTCCAACAATGATTTCATACAGTAACATCAATTGTCATCTGCATAGAAAATGTGCCATTTCTTTACACAAATCTTCTGGCTTTAAAGAAAGTAAACTAGCACATTTTGAGACAAGAGTTTTTGTTGAAAAACATAGGTACTCTTCTATGATTCTTTATTCAGAAGGGAATGATATGCACTCAGCCATTGTTAAAAATAATAAGCAAGCAGAGTGCCAAGAGCAGGTTGACTCCAAGAAGCTTCCTCTGTGGTGTGCCACCACCAGGCACGCTGGGATCGAAGCATGTCACATGTCAGCCTGCACCTGGCTGCTGCGTCACCTACCTGTGCCATAAAGTCTGAAGAGAACTATTTCCTACTACATTGCCTGCTAGTTCACAGACCCTCAGATAGGAAGATCAGCTCACCACATTAGAGTGGAAGAAGCAGTATGATTTTCTGCCTTGTCAATCTCCTTCTCTGTCTCTAACATTTCACTCTTCAGTGATAGGGAGATAGGGAAGCTTTCCCCCTGTTCCTCTGTCTGATTACACTCCTAATCTGGACATGATTTTGTTCCTCACTGGAGAACCATCTGGATCCCACTGTTTGACAAACAGAAGCAAAGAGGTGGCCTTGTGATATTCACTGTGTGTCAGAAGGGGTGGCTTCCAAGGCCCTGAGCCATTGACGTCCTACAGCCTATGCAGAGCTGCACAGCTCATGTTTGAAGGTGAGACTCTCGGTGGCTCACACCTGCTAAGAAGGGCTGCCCAGTGTTTTTTCTTTGACGGGTGTTTCAAGGAAACCAGAGAGGAAAATCACAAAATGCTAGAAGAGATGATGGCAGTGGTGGGCTAGCGATACACTCCTGAGCCCTAGGCCATCTTCAATACATCCATTTTTCAGGCCTCTACTTTACAATAACCCATTTGTCTAGGACTATTCCTAGTGATGTGACAAGCGTTTTTAATATTACCATATAGTTTCATATGATTATTTCTCAGTGTATTGATTTTCAGTGAAAATGTTAGGTTTGAGGAAACTTTCCCACTTTAAATAGATTTATACTGGAGCACATATTTTACCAAAAATCAGCTTTGACATTTTGAATTAAACACACTTTTTCCTCAGTACTCACAAAATAATTCTGATACCAGATGTGCGGGATTATTTTTTCTTTACCAAGCAATTCTCCAGCCCTTTGGCCAACAGCTGGGTGTCCTATATTTCAGTTGAATGCTGACACTATTTATCCAAGTAAGCATCAGTTCCCATAAGTGAAGGGCTCAGGCTTAAAAGACCTCCCCAAACTCAAATGCTAATTGCAGTTCTGGACTTCGGTATTTCTGACTGTCCTTTTACAAATATGACTCCCATTTCATAATTTGCTATAATGGCTCCTATCACTGAGCAAGATGTTTGCCTTTCACTCCCTAGAATATTATGAAATGGAGACAACTCAGAAACAGCCAGGGTGAAGGGCTGTGAAGAGCAAAGCACAGGGAAGGAGTGCTCAGAGTTCCGGAGCCCCTCCAGGAATGCTGCACTCCCAGCATTCCAAGCGCTTGCAAACCTCCATCCAGGACATCATCAAAGGAACAGTTAGTTCCACAATATTATAGAGCTTAGTCTACAACAGCACTGCCTTGCCTGGCCTTGAATTTGATATCTGAGGCGAAGGTCCTCCTTGTTTAATCACCTTATCTTGAGTAGTCACATCCTGGGTTTCTAGGGAGCTCAGCCTAAATTACCTCCTTGGCTCAAATTCAAGTATGACCAAAAGGGGTTTGTTAGGAATCGCAGGACATTCCTACCACTCAGGAAACCAGTAAGGACTTAGGGGCTTTGCCCCAAGGACACTAAGACCCAATGTACTTCTTATTGTGTCACAAGAGGCAAACGTGCATGCTCACGGCCACCAGAGGCGAGGACTTTGCTCTTCCAGGGAAGGGTCACTTACCGAAGGTCTGAGGGACAGCCTGGAACTTTCTTTTCAAATGGAAATATTGCTCTAGTTTGAAGTAATTGTGATTTCTGGAGAGTACAGGACTCTGTTGCTACTAAGGCTCAACATGGGCCTGCATTTGGTGCTTTATACCAGGTCAGGTTTGCATCTGTCCTTCTGAAGATGCAGTGGCTTTTCACAGTTACATACAGCAAGTTCCTGCCCTGCCATCTGCTTTCCTACCAGAAGCAACCCAGTTGCATGAACCCTGTCCGAACGTGGTGGCTTTCATTTGTATGCTCCTCTGCTCTGGCCACAGTCATCTAAATACTGCTTCCTGGGTGACAGACTTCTCGGGAAGGCCCATTTCTCCCCCTTGTTCCTTGCTTTATACTGATCCATGACACCTGGGTGGAGAAGCAGCGCATCAGATTTCCCACAGGTGAGAAGAAAGGATGAGATTTAACTGAAAAAGGATGACGGAAAACCTCTCAGTCAGTGCTTGCGAGTGAAATGTTTCTGCACTGAAATTCCAAGATCCTCTCAGAGTTCGTTAGTCAACTGTTGGCGCCAACTGTTTTCTTACTCTAATCCTCAGGAGCTAGGCTAGACCTACAATTTAAATTGTGTTCCCATGAGAGACGGAATGATGAAACGTTCTTTAGCTCTTCATTATAGATTGATTTATCTATATTTATATCTTCAGCTTAAAGTTTTGAAAGTTATTTTCTTTCCAAAAAATACCAGCAAGAATCAAGGATTTTTGACTCCACTTAAAAAACATAAAAGAAAAAACAGAAAAATTTTATGTTTCTTTTTCCCCTGAAAGTTTGCTGACTATTACGTCTCTGGAGTCACAATTACTTAAAACTTTATACTGAGCTTTAATACCACTTTCCCTCTTTACTCAACCTCTTTCCTCTTTTTCCCCACGTCAGGGAAAACTGCAAAGAAATATCACTTAATTATCACACCACGTAACTAATTAAAAGCAGAATGCTTGTGTATAGTATGCTAATGAGCTATTAGAATTTTAGTGCGCTTTAATGGCAAGACATGGGTTCCTACTCTACCCTTCACCTGGCTGTGGATTTCCAGTTCACAGCTAATGATGATGAGAAGAGAATTCATTATGCTGCTTATAAGTCAATAACTTTGAGAAGGGGCAGAAAGGTCAAGTAAGGGAATCGCTCAGATAAAGCAGCACCTGAGCTGAAGCTGAAATACAACAAAATCTGAGCATTTGATTTATAGGGAACTGTGAAGTGTACAAGTATGTGGCAAGTGGTGTTCAAGAAATAATGAACATTTATTATTCTTTCTGGTGGGCCCAGTGACAGAAGATGAGAATACTGGAAATAAAGTATTGATCAGCTGCTTATATGTATGCCTCTCTCCAGATTATAGTGTATTCATTTAGAAGTCCCCCAGTGGCAGCCTAAATGACAGGCATTCCAGGTAGAAGTGAAGTCAGAGTTATTTGGAGAAACAGAAAAGAAAATGATTCTGGAAAAGAGGCAAAATGAAAAGAATAAGTACATATTATCACCTTTATTGTAGGAAAAATGAGACAAATAATAAATGGGTAATGCCAAGGGGCAAGAAGTTAAAGGCACTGCTGTTATCAATAATAACACCCAACACTGGTATTAACAATCCACTTTCTCCGTATTCTTTTTCAGTGTGGCAGACATCTGCTAAATACTTTAGACTTTATACTTATCTCACCAACTCATTGTCATATCCCACTTATGACCCTTGATCTTGGAATATCTACTTCAGTGGATTAAGGTAAACCTCACAGATTAGGACAGCATGGTGGAAGGTGTATCTGGGTGGGTCATGAGATTAGGGTCTTGAGTGATATATTTTGTTTAATCCCCTTGTTCTTTAGATCTGTTCCCTTATTAGGCTGTCCAGTCCTCAAAATTAAGTAGCTTTGCCTTGCCACACCCTTCTGCTGTGACATTCCTTTTTTGGAGCCAACTGACTATGGGCTGGATTACTGGAACTGTGAACTCAATGAAACTTTTCTTACTTTAAGTTGTGTCAGGTGCTGAGCCCAGGAACAAGAAAACTAATAAACCACCCCACAGGGCACTATAGTAAAATCAATGCAAGGTTCTATAATAAAATGTCCCTAGCCACTATGCTTCAGTAGGGATTCAAAACTAATTATCTGCGAAACATATGAGAAGATTAGACCCCCACTGCATGCACTCAGCTGTAATGTAAGGCAGGCATTGCCCCTTTTGATGGTGATATTTTATTTACATCCAGTCTATAATAGGTGCTCATTAAAGAAGGTTTTAGAAACAGAGTAAAATATTAGCCATGTAAACTGAACTTTGAAGCAATTCATCACCTTATATTAAAAATAGGAGGGAAACAAGGAAAGAAAAGGTAGCTTTCGCAGGTTAACATTATGCATTTTAAATCTATTATATGACTTGTACCAGAGGATGTCTTTTTAAGCAATACAATCTACATGGCAAAGAATTTAGTACTGCTCTGCTCCACACTCTTTTTACATTGCTCCCTGGTGTGCCTTAGCTGGTGTCTGCATTAAGTCACAAAGAAGTTCACTCGAAATTCCCTTATGTCTTAGTAACAACCAACAGAAAAAAGTAGGAGTCAGAATTGATAAGGAAGTTCCTTGATTATCCGTGGACAAAAAAAAACAACAACAACAACAACAACAAAAAACTATGTAGGTTGTACTTGTGCCCCTCTGGGAATCCAGGAATTAAATTGGTAAAGATACACAGACTAGATAGAGTATATATAACTTTATAACTTTAGTAAGCTGCTCTTTAGGTTAATAACTTTATTTTACCACCATGAGGAAAATTTTGTTCATACAAATATAATATTCATTTACAGCAGAAAAGTTATAGTGTTCTCTTCAATCTTTCCTCGTTCCTTCTTCATGTACAATAGAAGATATCATCGGGCAAGACAATGGGTCCAGTCAAAACCTCGAGTACACAAACTGCCTTGCACATGGAACAGTGAGATGCAAGTAAAAGTCAACAAAGAAACCTTCCAGGGAAGTATAATGAAAGACGGAGAGCCATTTATATCTGGACTGCCAAAGATTTCCTTGAAGCATGAGAATGGATGTCACATATTGAAGATGTCAAAGTCAACTGCTACACTGGGATGATTTTTGACGTAATTTCATCCCTGAATATCTTCTTTGGGCTAGTTCAGATTAAAAAAAAAAAAAAAAAAAAGTCCTATTTTGTGGAACTGACCTTATTTGAAGCTTTCTGTAATATGCATCAAGATTGGACTCAAATCTTTTTACTATTCTTAGGCTGGTAAGACTGGTCATTTCGTGTGTGTGTGTGTGTGTGTGTGTGCATGTGCGTGTGCATGTGTGTGTGCCTGTGTGTGTGTGTTTTGAGTAAAACACAACTGTCTTTTTCTACTCTTGCTGATAATGGGAAAATCTTTTCGAAAACCAGAGTAGACATAGGAGCTATGAATGCCCCTGTTAATAGACCAAATAAAACTTGTATTTTATTTTTGAAAGATACCAGAAATTACTCACAGCTTCATGCTTGCCAGGCAGGCACTGCACCACTGATCTAAATCCCCAGACCCAAACTCTTATTTTAAAAGGAATTTATAATTCAAAGCTGAGATTTTCACATAAGGCACATCTTCATTTTTGCTTTTCTTTTTCTTCATCCTTATCCATTTCTCCTTCTCCCTCTCCTTCTTCTTTCTTTCTTCTTTCTCCTCCCACTTCTTCCTCCTCCCACCACTTCTCACCCCTCTCCCATCTCCTCTCTCCTCATGTTCTTTTTTAATGTGTTTGATTGTTGTAGAGGCTCACTACACAGGTCAGATGTATAGTGATCCTGTTTTTAGCCTTCCCCAGCACAGGAATGACAGGTGTGTGCCACTATGCCTAGATCCAACTTCAGTGAACTACAGTCCCAGCATTTGCTTAATCTTACCTATGCTTCCTAAGCAAGTGCTTTAGAATGCTGAGCTATCTTGCTGGCTCCTGCTGATGCTTCTTTAACATCCTTTAATGCTGTAATGTGCATTAGGAATTTCAGGAAGAACCATTACACTTTTGAGAACTTGGAAAGCATAGAATCTGTCACTTTTTAAAAAAATGAATTTAGGACAGGGTCTACAGGGTGTACAGGGTCTCACGACATAGATCAGACTCGTAGTGATACTACTGTTTACAGTCTCCCAAGTGCTGCGATTACAGATTACAGGCATGCCCCACCATGCCCAGTCCCAATTGCTTCTCAGCACGCCCCAGGGCTGGGGCTGGCACAGCACACTGGGGTTTGAACCCTAGCAGCTGTGCTCTGCCTAAGCAGGGGCTTCAGTCCCCTGAGCTATCTGACCCACCCTTCTCTGTCACTTTTGGTTAGATCTCAGTAATGTGTATATTTCAGAATTTCTACATTCTTGCAATTTTTTCACTTTTTTGGGGGTCTTTGATATTATAATTTTCAAAATTGTTACCTATTTAAAAGATAATATCCTCTTGAAGCAGGAAGGACATAGTTGATAAGAAGACACGAATTTACCTGGAGTATAGAAGTGGAAGGCATTTTTCTTGATATTTCAACAGTGTACAAAGCGGTACACAACAACATGGAGAATGTATTGATACGAGATCGCTCAGTGCGCCCCTTAGGGTGATTGATTCTGCTAGTGCGTCTAAGCAACCATGATTTTACTAGGAGGACCTCCAGAGGTCCTTTTAGTCCAGTGGTCCTGATAGCTGAAAAGGCTGATTCATCCTCTCCCTTATACAAGCCCCTGGATGCTTTGATATGTCTTTCAATAATGCCTTTAAGACAAAATGATGGAGGATAAGAACAAGGTTCTAAAAACAACTAATCTGAATTTTAATCTTTGTCTGTAAAGGCTGTGTTATCACCAGGAACACAGAAAATATCTGTCAATTCATGGCCTCATTCACATAATCCTAGTGGCAGCCTCTCTTATTAAATGTTGAACGCCTTGCAGCACATGTGTATTTTTCCCAGAGTTACAATCTACTTTCTTTTAGATACACTTAAATGGGGATACTCATGTTTGGGTCTTTGGAACCCCACATATTGTGGCACATGGTAATCAGTAAATATTTGCTAAAGTTTAAATACTGGTTATATAATGATCTAATTAATGAATGGCATCAACCCTAATGGCTCTGCTGTGAGTGCTGGCTGAATTTAAATAGAGCGATTCCATTCTGCACTCAAGCTAACACTGTGTTTATTTCATTGAGCGGTGACAGTGTCAGTTCTATGAGCGTAGTCAGGCCTGATGGCGCATGGCTGTAATCTCAGCATTCTGGGAGGTTAAGACAGAGAAAGTCTGAGTCGAAGGCCAAGCTAGGCAATTTAGCAACACCTATAGCAAAGCACTGAAACTATTGCTCAGTCTGGGGCAGGGGACAATTATGTGATTAGAGACTTTATCATTTAAACCAGAATAATTTTCTATTATTTAAACCAGAATACTTTTCATTTTTGAGAGTGAAGAGTGCACTAATAATTAACTACTATTAATTAATATGGACAACTGGCATAATTACACAGGTTCAATTTCTCATTGTTTAAGCCAAGAGAACTCCTAACATTGTACAAATACATTTATATTATACAGTGGATTGCTTTCTGAACTACTGAATTTAACACTGGCTAAAGTGAACTCAATTAGGCCGAGGATAACATCTTCTTGGAAGCACTACAGTACCTTAATTCCTGAACACTGGCCAAGGATCACTTGCTGAGGGGACTTAATCTCTGAAGGAGATTCAAGAAATGTTTCAGCTGTGAACTTTATGAAGGTTCCATGTTTACTCTATTCAAACTGCAAACACAAAATGTCATTTCACAGATGATATCAAAGGCAAACCCAGACCATTTACGTCCAACAAAATAGGCTCTTGAATCATTATTTAAAAGAAGCAATAAAAAGATATGAGCAGCATATATTGTACACACCGAATCCAAACAAAAATATGAAACTACGGGGTGGGGAGACAAGAAACTGAAGGAGTAAAATGCTCAAAATATATTATATACATGTATAAATCTGACAAAACCAATTACTTTGTATAACCAGTAAACAAGAGGAAAAGTACAATGACTTTAATAAGTTTTTTTTTTTTTTGGCTTGCCCAGGATGCCTTATGTGCAGGTCTGGTAAGGCATGAGGATATGGGGATTGAACAACAGAATTCTGAGCCTGACTGCTTTGCTTAAGCAGGCCTTAAGCAGGCCTCCTACAATGACTTTAAAATCAAGAAACTTTAACTAACAGCTCCAGTTGTTTGATCAAAAGCTCTGAGACTCTGACTTACTTCTCCAGATTTTAGTCACTTCACATGCAAAATGAGAATATTGGAGCAGATATAGTGTAGATTCATTTCATGACTAATATTCTGGGAGGGGTGTACTTGAAACCATAAGTAATTTTCATCTTTATACTCTAAAGAGTTGATGGCCATAAAGTAATTCAACCCAAGATGTAAAATAATTTAAACAGAATTTAGCTTCTTCCAGTCTATGATACTAGAATACTAAAATAGCTTATTTTAGTAAATACACATACATATAAAATACTTTTCAGCTTCAAATTATTCTCTAATTTATAATTTAAATACACACCTTACCTATTTTTCAGAGTAAGAATCCCTTTCAGCAGAGTGGAATGACTTCCATAAAAATTCTGGAATGTTAAATAGTTCTGTCCTTTTATAGTTTTTTTTTTTTATATTTTAGATATTGTCAAGTGGAAAGATACAATCAAACTGGATTTTGCTAGTAAATGTTTGGGGTTAGATGCTCTGCTAGTACTGACCAACAACTTTCCACTTTCCTCACATGATGATTTTTCTTTTCAATTTCCTATCAGCCCCTATAGAACTATAATCTACTTTGTGGACACAGCAAAAAAGTGCAACTTTCTGAAGAACAATGTGCCAAGATATAGTTAGTCCAAAAGAGAACCTGAATTTCATCACTGTTCTTTTGGAAAAGTAATCCAATGATATGCAAATTTATTCTTGGGCTTCTTTCTATTTCTTTCAGTCTTAGACTTTCAGTGAAGGACAGCTAGAAACTAATGGCAGAAACAAGAAAGTAAAATGGAATATTTCTTTATGCTCTCAGAAATGAATATGAAAAAAATATGAGTTGATATGCAGTTGTAAAAGGAAAAAAATAAAATCCAGGGACAAAAAAGGAAATTGGATTTTAGAAAATCAAGCAGAATGAAAGAGGACTCAGATGTGAAGATGGGAAGAATTTTAAGAAGCTGAGACCAGTAATTTGGTATTTTGACTATGGCAAAAGTAACAGTCAAAAGGGAAGCATCATAACACCTAAGACTTTGATTTGACTGTAGATTATTGGGCAAGGAAAATCTCACCATTTGATAGAATTGCTATCTGGAATCATGTTCTTGTGCTTAGAGCTAACATTCTGATAATATCTTATTGTGCTCATTAAATGTTTATTCTACATTTAACTCTTTTAAAATGGCTAGAGAGGCTGTTGTCCAGGTCTATTCCTGGAGTATTTAATATGATACCCACTGCCTCATACAGAGATGCAATTACTTGTTGATGAAGTAAAATAATTTGTTTTTACTGTGTAATTTTGAAACCAGTCTCCTAAACTACCTCGCTGGTTTTTTTCTTCAATTTTGTCAATTTTTTTTTTTTTTTTTTATTCTTTTGGTATTCATTGCAATGTTATTTGCATCTGGTTCTATTTTGTTGTTGTTGTTATCCAGGCTGCAGTCATTGTATGTTCTCTGTCTCTGAAATGCTAACCTGTTGCCACGTTCTGTATCCATCTGTTTTATTCATTGTCTCGTGGGGACTTAACTTGATTGATGTATTAAATATTTCCTTGGTGTTTCTGACACATTTTCCTTGTTCTATTTATGATTCCTCAAATATCGATCCATTGTTTTGAGGGGTAGAAAAGACTTGTGCTCTGCATGACATAAAAAAGTATCATTTTCACCTTTTTTTAAGGTCAGTGTTTGATTGTTCTAATTTTTACATTACAAGGATTATTATTTGTTTTTGAATTTAAAAAGTACACACTCTGCTTGCCTATATCAGTTGTTCTCAATGGCTGGGTTACAAAGAATCACTCAATATATTTAAAATAAAACTGATGCTACTCTATCCAAAGATAATTAAATAAAATGTTCAATTGTAATTCTGGGTTTTATTATTGTTTATATATCTTATGGACCTGTAGTGTAACATCCTATAACTCAGTGGTGTCCCAAATTTACTGATCAAGGCGATTATGGGGCCACAGAAGAAAGTGATCAACTGTGTACATTCCTGTTTTATGTTGGCATTGGTCATTCAATTTTCTTACACTTGACTTGCTTTTACAAAAAGAAAACAGGGGACTGGGGAGATGGCTCAGGAGAATATAAGTGTTTCCCTGTCAAGTGCAAGGGCCTGAGTTCAATCCCTGGT
>PVKA01049404.1:0-13258 GCA_004027165.1 Ctenomys sociabilis | reverse complement strand
TTTTTTTTTTTTTTTTTTTTTTTTTTTTTTTTTTTTTTTTTTTTTTTTTTTTTTTTTTTTTGTCTTTTTGAGACAGGGTCTCACTATGCAGTTCAGGCTGGCCTTAAGCTCACTTTGTAGCTCAGGCTGGTCTCGAACTCACAACAATCCTCCTGCCTCAGCCTCCCGAGTGCTGAGATTACAGGCCTGCGCCACCACGCCCGGCTTAAATTTCTAATAACTTCTATGCTACTGTTTTTTCTTTATTTAAATGAACCTTGCAACCGTTTCATAAATTTGAACAACTAATTTGAATATAGCCTCATGTCATACAGCAACCATGTTGGATTCCTATTACTTTGTGTTCTGAAACTTTATATTGTTTCCAATGTTTTATTTTCTATCACTATTTGGCATACTTTAAAAATAAAGATTTTCCGAGCTTAGGATTTTTTAATATGCAGATGATTTCCCTTGCATGTAGTAGTTTTTAAACCAGGAATTCTATTAATCAAGTCCTGTAAGCTACACAAAGTGAATACTTTGAGTCCAAAATTTGATGTCAATATCCATATATTGACATATGCATGATACATATAAAACAATTGAAATTCTCACAGAGTGGATGAAAGGGAGAACATTGAAGTTGAAATCCCACTGTCAGTTTTCAGTTTAGATATCAGTCATTTTTCCTAGAAATAATCTTTCTTTTATGCATTCATGACTGATCATGCTAATGCTCTTGTTTTTTGCAATGAATGGGTTTGTTTGCATGTAGTTTACTATTTGCAAAATTTGAGTGTCCAAAACCTTATTTTCCTGATGTAATTCAAGCTGATCGAGTGTAATTACTTTAAAAATATTCTGGGGTTCATGTGCACTTGAGTACCTTGCATTTTAAAATATATTTTCATCATACATTGCAAAACTAACTCATCTCTCATTTGAGTTGAGACACAGAATTACTGTAAAATGTTCTTTATAAGTTTTAATTATGCTTTGTTCTGGATTCTTCTGAAAGGGAGTTGGAATTGCATAGCTATATTCCTAGATGTTCACAGCACCTTAGGCTATGTCTGCACCAGGTTTATATGTACTAGTTGAAGATGTTTTTCCAGAAGAAAGAAAAATGTGTTTTTCAAAATCAACATCCCTTTCTACATTTCCTCTAACAGCTTTTTCAGAAATAAAGCAATACTTATTTCATTCATTATTTATCATATTTTTACCACTGACTGATAGAAGACAATGGAAATTTACTTTATCCCAACTGTAAACTTCTTTTTCAGATACAAGAAGTGATGAGATTATTTTTGCATTTACTATGTGATAAGCAAATAATAGTATTTTCAATTGTTTGCTCCTTCTAAAGCATTGTTTTCTTCAGATTCAAAGGTGTTTCCCTCAATCTCCAGCAATATGTTGAAAATCAAATGTTGATTTCCAAGAGCTTTCTTTTTTGAGATCTTTATAGGTTCTACCTTTCACCAATCCAAAACAATTTTGTAGATTCTTAGTATTTTTCCTTTGGCACTAAAATTCTATCAACTTCTCCTGTAGAAACATGGCAATCTATTCCCACATTGAGTGGCTTACAATACTTTTCTCATCTAATTTTAGTCTTGTAAATTTGGAGAGAGCTCAGTTTATCAATTGTCAGATCCATATGGTATGAATTTGAATAACTTGGTGAGAGAAAGAGTGCACTGATAGGGATAAGGAGGCTTAAATTACCAGACACTGACTTGCAATGATTGGTAAAGCCAGACGTCTGTAAACCATGACACCTTTCAATGTCACCTTTCCATATAACAAGCTGGAGCTTCTAAAAGTGTTTCTTTGCTGTGTGTCTTCATTTTCTTCTGGTGTTTGACCATAATTCAACCAACACACACACTTAGATGTCAAACATATTCAACCCACATAGCTTTGGTAGGCCAAAATTTTGATCAGCAGGTACAGAAGTTTAAGCAGAGGAAAATCAGAAAAATTCATCGGGTTTTCTGTAAATTAGCTTCTTTTCCTCATTTAGTTAAGGAAAGCCTTATATGCATTATCATGAAGCTGAAAAAACTAAAAAATGACTACCAAATATATTACCATTGGAAAGTAACATTAGGATAATTCATTGAAAAGATGTTAATTTAGTTATTAACTAGTTCTTTCACATGTTAAAATATAATTGCTGGAAAATAAATTTTCTGCAATTAAAGAAAATATATATTCAGATAATTGAATTTACTCATAGAATGTACATGATAACTTCTTTGTGGAAATACGACATAATATAAGCTATTCACAGGTAACTTCTGGCTCTGTAATGATCTCTACTATAGAAAAAATAGTCACTAAATGTGGAAGTGTAGCACATCTATTTTGCTAACTTTCAAAGTAGAAAGCATTGGGAACAGATAGATGCATTTGGGAACTACAGGAAATCAGACATTAACGATGTGAATATATGAAATGTCAAAAGCACTTTCTAAGACAATATCATGACTTCTCACAAAAACAAACATACTATTAAATGACATAATAATCCCATACCTTGATATTTACACAGTGATGTTAAAAGCTTTGCTCACTCAAAAATCTGTACATGGATATTTCTAAGTTTTATTTGTGCCCAAACATGGAAGTAACCAAGGCATCATTCAGTAGATTAATTTGTAAAATGTGGCTCATGCGGGTGATAAAATACTATCTCATTCTAAGAATGAGATACCAAAGCATGAAATGACATTGAGAAATTAAACATAATGTACGACTGCAATTGTTAGAAAAGGGAAAACTACCAATAAAGTAAAATGAACAACAGTTATTAGCAGTTAAGGGAAGATGTTATGATGAGTAATCGGTGCAGGGAGGATTGGGAAGACAGTGCAATGACTCAATACTATAATGGTTCATCCAATATTATGGTATTAATTTATCCATACCATAGAATGTACAACATGAAAAGTCTACTCTGTTGCTTCAGAATTTTTGCTTCCTATTACTATCATATGATCTATATGATGATATTATATATATATGTATATATATAATATATGTTATTGATAGTAATATATGATATGATATATCATATATCCTGCTTCCCAAAAACGGAATAATTATCCCTAAAACACAACTATGGATCATTTAATTTGGATGAGCTCCCAGGAAAAATGGACTATATGGGTTAACTAAAGAATGAAAAATGTGGTAATTAACAGTGAGGATTAATTATTTTGGTGAAATAAGTGGTTTTACTGCTTTGCTGTCGTGGCAGATAGGACAAGGGCTATCATCTTTTCCTTGGTTCATCAGTGTTTATACATGTGATGACTGAGTGAGGTAAATAGAGAAACATGCTATCATAGCAATGCGTACCTTATATGTGCAATTATTACAAGACATTTGGGTAGTAAATGCCCCGTAATGGACTGATTGTATCTATTACAAGAAAATCATACTTTGTTTTCCTAGGAGATATATTCAACAAATTTCTTTTCTGAGATTATTCATTTTAATCTAGAATTCCTAAATCAGCACTATCCTTTAGTCTCCACAAAAGTTTCTTGCCTCTGGCTACACTCCCTTCCTAACCATGGAAACTGTATCTTGTGCTTCTCATTCTGTTCTCTGGGGAGTTTGATTTTCATAACCCATAATACCCTGCATGGTGCTGATTGTCAGCCGCTATCCACCTCAGGAAAATGCCAGTTCGCATGCAGACTCAGCTGTTACTGGGAGCCCTTTTTTTCTCCTCTGCTGACAGACACAGTGAACACCCCATGAGGTCATACCTGTGTTGTGAGAGATCTGTGCTGGAACAACAGGACAATGTTTTATGCTCATCTGGACCACCTGCTCCTGTAACTAATTTCCAAATGCTCAGACTAGTTTAGATCTAGCACACATATAAAATTTCTATTTAAATTTGGAATTCTGTTCTGCATGTATCAGTAATGCTCAGCTCAAGATTTGTAGCTAAATTCAGAGATACTTGTTCCACTGCCAGGCACTGCAAGCACAGTTCCTCCTGACACCACTTTAGATCTTTGAAGACTTCTAACCAACATTATGAGGCATAAACAATCACCGAAACACAAGACAATTATTTGTCTATTTCCACAATTACACCTTATCTCCTTGTGGGAATTCCCTGAACAAACACTGTGTTTGTGGGCATGCTATCCTATGAAGATTTTCCTGTATGATTAAGGAACTAATTAAAACCTACAGACAAAGGTGATGTTAGCTTCATTTTATAGGCAGTTGTGTATAGCATCACAGTACCAGCTTTAAGTCAGTCTCACAGGGTCCCCCGTATTTTTGTTGTTGTTGCTGTTTTATTTGTCTTTTCATTTTTTCTTTATAAAAGCTCTTACTATAGATTTAAATGTCAAGGGTAAAAATTGAAAAATTAAAAAATATTGTAGTTGACAAAACATTAATCACTCCTACAGTTAGGAAAATGGGTAAATAGATTACAGAAGCATAGATAGATAGATAGATGGATAGATAGATAGATAGATAGATAGATAGATAGATAGATAGATAGATAGATAGATAATCAGTTACTTATGTCTCATTGCTAGGATAAAATACCCAACACTGGAAATTAAGGAAGAAAAGTTTTATTTAGCTCAGTTTGTGGAAGTTTCAGTTCATACTTGGTGACTCTAATGTATAACTTTGAGCAGTGGAAAACAGAAAGTTAACAAGAACAGAAGAAAGAAGAAGCAGAAGCATTGGCAGTAGAGACGGAGAGTAAGCCTCTCTCCCTTCCTTGTACTGCATGCGGATTATCTGCCCAAGAATGAGTGTCACATTTACACCCATAATTCCACAAGCACTCACACCCATAATCTCAGAATTGGAATATAAATTAATCGCAAAATCTAGAAGTCCCTTCCATGACTGCATGAGACTTTGGGGGGCAACTATAAAACAAACCATACTAGATGATGGATAGATAGACAGACAGGTAATCTACTCCTACAGAGCATAAAGGAAAGCTAGCAAATGTATCCTTTTTGATTGCATAATAAAAGATTTCAAAGAAAAGTTTTAAAAAATAAAGTTGATATGTCTTAAAGGAGGATTATTCAGGAAATTGTGTAATTTTTTAGGCCTCTAAAGACAATTATGCCTCAAGGTACATGTTAATAAAGAAATATCATCAAGATGCCAGTGAGGGAATTTATACTTCATGAATAGTCTTCTCTTCACTGAATATGGAACTTATTTTTACTTGTAAAATCAGCTATACTGGCCTTCAGATACCTTGCAAAAAGGGCAGGACTATATTTGATATCTATCATATATCATGGAGGACGGAAATCTGGTACCAAAGTTACTCCTGTTACCCCTTAGAAAAAATATTGTTTAATTATTTAATTGTATGAAAGAATACATTTACTATTGCAAATTATTTATAAACATTTTGCATTTATTCTTTTTTATGTATTTTAATACAGGGTCTCACTACACAGCTCAGACTCATAGTGATCTTCCTGTTTTCAGCCTCCCCAGCACTGGGATTACAGGTGTGTGCCATTATGCTCAGAATTGGTGGCCTGCTTAGTGAGCCCTTTGGGCCGGGCCAGTGTAGTATGTGGCACTGGGATTGATCCCTGCTCTCTGCACTTGCTAAACTGGTTCTTACTTAGTCCACTGAGCTATCTCTCTGGCCCTTTTACATTCTTTTAAGTCTATTTATTTATTTTTTGGCAGAAACAGGGATTGAGTTCAGGCCCTTTTACTTGGCAGGCAAACACTTATTCTACTGAGCCATCTCCCTGGCCCCAGCTCTCTTTATTTTGTCATAATTTTTCCCAGTGAAACTTATTATAGCACTGAAAAGAAAATCTTGAAAAAATTCTCAGAAAGGATAAAAAGGGAAATGAACATTAACACGGGGGGGGGGGATCCACATACATAAAAATTTTAAAAGTACAAATTAAAGTTTTTTGTTAATGCAAGACCCAAAGGAGCAGATTTTTAAGGTAATGATCTGTAATCTTTTATGATAATTATATAACATAAAGTAAATTAAAACCAATTTCAGAATAAAAGTTTATTTCAATTTACGATTAATATCTTTAATGTTTATTCATTACAATTGAAATAAAATATAAGGAACTAAATGATAGCATTTTGAGTAAATGAAAAATTTCTATAAATGAGAAGTGCTAAATATATTTTAAATATTTTCAGATATATTGGTGTGGAAGTAAGAAAAATAAGATAATAATGACTCCTGGATTTTCTTCAAAATGAAAGGTATTCAGTAGTATTTAAATCCTGACATAAATAGCACATAAATTAGGACAAAGGCAGTGACAATGAGAAGAATGAGGAGGGAAAACTGAAATATTGTCAATAGAATTTACATAAACTTTCTGGACTATTTTGTTTATCTTGACTATTGAGCACAGCAATTTTGTCAAAATGAATAAGGGGAATGTATTGTAAAATAAGCTTAAAGAATAATAAATTTAATAACTGATATCACATATAAAATTTTAGTATTACTATGATCTCATTAACATGACAAAAAAGAAAGTACATAAAGTGGAAGAAAATTTGCAATGGCAAAATCAGCAATGGAACCCAGAATGTAATTAAATGATCATTCTATATAGACAATAGATAGTCTAGAAATGAGCTTAAAGTACTTCTTTGTAACTTTTGCCAATTTTAGTGACTTAAATATTCCTACACCTTTCACTAATAGGTGACCTGTCCCAATAACTCACTCACAGCTTTCTTCCATAAATATATATGGAATATAATTTTAAAATTATATGGACATTTACTGAAAACTTGGAAGATTGCAGAGAATGACTATTTTTTCATTAACGATAGTGCCTGATTTCTGTTTACTTCATCAAAAATCCTTTGTTTGCTAAATTGTTTTTTTAAGTTTATAAAAAATCGCATCCTTTGTTTCCCCTTATGTTGACTAAATTAATGTGAAACTTAGTTTGTAAAAAAATGACTTATTTCTGAATCAACATTACATATTCACATATATAGAAATTTTCAAGTGTAAAGCAGATGATTGCAGAAAATACCTTTTAAATAATTTTTTTAAGTTTGATTTTGTTTTATTTTGAAGACCAAAACAAAAGTGAGAACAAAGCCAAAAACAAAGACAGAAACTGGGTAACACACAACAATACACATATAACAGATTTTTTGAAAACAAGAACAGCTAAACAACAATGGTTATTATATTGTGTTTTTATCATCAAATCTGTTACTGAGATTAACAGATAGTTATGCAAGATTTGACAAATAACTGAGTATTACCATTTGCCTTCAAGAAACCTTAAATTTTTGTTATAATTATTTGCTTCCTCTGATAATTTATTTTAAAGAGAGTATAATTATAATTGGTAAGACATTAGGAATTGTATACACATGGAAGACTAAGATGAGAAATATTCAAGCATGATCTTCTATTACACTTTCCTGTTCTCCATGTAGTTACAGATACATGTATCCAGAGTTAGAAAAAGTGAAAATTCTGCACATTGACTATTATTTTTGAGGCTGGCAAAATAGCTCAGCAGATTAAAGCACCTGTAAGCAGTCTCAGAGGCCAGGAGTTCAATGCCCTGGCTGCCCTGCCAGCCCCACCCCCAGGGCACGCTGAGATGGCAAATGAGACTAGGCGTGGTTGCACAGGGCTGTCGTCCCAGCTCTTGGGAGGTTGTAAACAGGCAAATCACTGTGAGTCCTCTCTAGTAGTGAGATCCTGAACACCTTGTACAACTTCCCTAAAAATACAAAAAAAAGAAAAAAAAAAAAAGCCCTATTATTTTCAAAAAACTGATGGAAATTCTTAGTACAATAATCTCAGCCATCCTGTGTATGTACTTGTGTGCTGTTCCCCCTTCCTTCTTTCCTTACTTTTCTTTCTTGCATCTTTGTTGTTTAATCCTTAAATTTAGTTTCTTTCCATTTGACTATATCAGTCATACCTTTCAGGTTTTATGTCTTCTTTCAGGATCTCATAATAGGGAGACAATACAATATTTACACTAGTTGGGTTAGATTGCTTTCAGTTATCAGTATAGTCTCTAGTTGCATCCACATTCCTATTAAGACTGAGTTTGACTATCTTACTAGATGAGTAACATTCCATTGCATACAAATACCACATGCTTCTCATCCATTCTCCCCAAGGATGGGCATTTTGTTTGTTTGCAAGATTGGCTATGAAAATTGTGCTGCTATAAGCATGGGTGCACATGTATCACTATGGTGTGATGTTTTCAGTTCTTTTGTGAAAATATTAAGAAGGAGAATTTTTAAGGAGTCTCCACACTGATTTCCATAGTATCAGTCTACATTCCCATCAGCAGTGGAGAAAGGTTCCTTTTTCCCACAGTCACTCTAGCACTTATTAGCAGCTGATTTCTTAATGATATACATTGTTTCTGGAGTGAGATGTTATCTCAGTGTTTTAATTTGCATTTCTTGAGTGGCCAGGGCTGTGGAACATTTTTTCATGTATTTATTTACTGCTTGTATTTCTTATTCTGAGAAGTGAGCATTCATTTCAGATGTCCATTTTTTGGAATGAGTCTTAAATTTGAGGAGCCTAATACTTTTTAGTTCTTTTTGTATTCTACTCAGAATACCCTTGTCTGAGTAATTATTGGTTAAGACTTTTTCCCAATTTGTGGGTTGTCTTTTCATTGTGTTAGTGATTTCTTTCTTTTGATGTGCATGAACTTCTCAATAAGAGAAGGCTCCAGTTATTGATTCTTTGAAATATTTCCCTTGCAGTTTGTCTTTTTATTCATGAACTGTCTGCCTCACCCTATGTCTTCAAGATTTCCACCTATTTCTTTTTCAGGGCATTCATTGTTTCTGTTTTAATGATTAGAACTTTGACTTTAGTTTAGTGCTCAGTGATAGACTAGTGATAGGTCTAGTTTTAATTTTTGTCATTTAGAGAGCCAATTTTTCCAGCACCATTTGTTAAAGAGGCTATCTTTCTTCCATTGAATATGCTTGGTCTCTTTGTCAGTGATAAGATGGCTGTGTGTTTGTAGTTGTACTTGCATCTTCTAATTTGTTTCATTAATCCTCAGATCTATTTTTCCCAGTATCATACTGATTTTGTTACAGTAGCTTTGTAATATAATTTCAAGTAGGGGATTATATTGCCTCCTGCCTTGCCTTTGATTCCCAGTGTTGCCTTTGGTATTCTCGGTCTTTTCTAGTTTCAAATAAATTTTAAGAATGTTTTCTCTATTTCTGTAAGTTATGTTGATGGTGTTTTGATAGGGATTGCATTAAAGCTGTATAACAATTTTGGGAGTGTGCCATCTTCATAATGTTGGTTCTTCCTATCCAGGAGCAAGGAATATATTTCCATTTTCTGAAACCCGCTTTGATCTTTTTTTTCAGAGTACTGTAACTTTTGTTGTATAGATCTTTTACTTCCTTCATTAGATTAATTCCTAAATATTTTTTGATACTATTGTGAAAGATATTGTTTCTTCAATTTCTCTCTCAGTGAGTTTGTTATTTGTGTAGCAAAATGTTATTGATTTTTGGGTATTGACTTTTTATCCTGCTATGCTATTGAATTTGTTACTGAGTTCTGTTAGTTTCTTCTTGGAGTTCTTTGGATCTTCCAAGTACAGTGTCATGTCATCTGCAAATAATGATATTTTATCTTCTTCTTTACCTATTCCTATTCCTTTTATTTTGCTTTCTTGTGTAATGTCTCTAGCTAATGATTCCAGACTTATAGTCAATAGAAGGGGTGATGAAAAATATCCTTGTCTTGTAAGTGATTTGAGAGTAGGTGCTTTCTTTTTTCCCCAGTTTGAATAGAAAATTTAGAAAACTAGTGGCTGATACAATAAAGTGTTTATTTCAAGCAAAGTAACTGTTTATTTCCAAATAAAGATTTCATAATCTCACATATAAATAAATCCATTAATCAGATACAATGTTTCCATAGTGTATAATTCATATAAGGGCTGTAGAGATAGCTCAGTGGAATAAGTGCTTGCTTGACTGGCATGTGCAAGATCCTGAGTTCGATCTCTGGCACCACAAATAAAAGTGACACCCTACATGTTAATACTGTATTTGAAATATTTTCCAGATATATTCCAAAATAGCCCTGGAGGAGTGGGGAGAGTGAAAGAGAGACAGAGAGGCAGAAACAGAGACAGAGAAAAGAGAAAGAGCATTCAAAAGGAGTAAGAATTCCTTTCCTTATTAATGGAAAAGTACTATAAGAAGAACATGTTGAACATGAACAGAAAGTAGATCTTTCATATATTTCCTCTGAAAAAATAGTAAAAGCACTAACTTTTGTATGTTTTATATGATGTCCCTAAAACAGATGACATATTGAAAGACCTACACAAGTAATACTCAAATTCAGGTGGAAAATAAAGCTTTTGGACAGATGATCGATGATTTAAAAGTTCGCTGAAACCAGTAATGTTTTCATGTCCCAGTTAAAAGCATGTCTATGGAAGTTAAGAAATTAAGTAAAAAGAGAAGCTGGAAAAATATTAAGCTCAAAAGAAATTAACATGTTTGTAACTACACTACTATGGTAGGCTAAGGCAGGATTGTTAAAGGTACTTGCCAGTGTAGGCAATTTAGCAACATTGTTTTGTCAAAAGAAGAAAGGCCAGAGGATGTCACCCAGTGTAGAGGCTGGTACCTCCCCCCTCTGTGTACACACATGAAAGGTCACTGTATGATAATGCTCAATAAGGAGAACAAGTCAGGAGAAGCTAGATTGAATTCAATCTCTGCATTATCTGACATAATTTTTTAAACTGCTAGTATTAAGAATATTTATCAAAGAAGACTCCACTAGAAATGGTAAAATCTATAAGCAATGCCTATAATTCAGTTCATGATGCTTAAAAGTCTTATGGGACAGTTTGATGTTTCACTCTACTCATTTGACAAAATTATTCCATTATATTAATATTTCAGTCCTACTTTCTTAGCTTTAAATAGAAAGGTGAAGAAAATTCCTGTTTATCTTATTTGCTTTTCCTCATGAGAGTACCAGTACCTGCATGCCTTTAAAAAATATTAAAGATGGAATACAAAGAGCTTGACCTTTCATCTATACTCTATATGACTGTCCCACAACCAAAATCCATTCTGAAGCCTAAGCTGAATGTGCTTACTGTAGGAGATGGGTCCTTCCAGAACATGCTGCGTTGATGAGAGTAGAATCAGTGCGCAGTGACTCAATTGTCCTTTCCATCCTATAATGAAGGAAACAAAAATCAGCCTTCTATCAACCAGAATGCTTCTCAGGGCCTAAGCTTCCCTTCCTCTGGGGCTTCTTCATTTCAAAAACTCAGAAACAATGTTTGATATTATAGCTCTGTGTGTTTTGTTATGGCAGCCCAAGCACATGCATGCATATTTTAGTTAAAACTATCAGACAATATCAACACAAACATTTCAACAAAAATCTCAAAAGAAATAACCTAATATTAACACTTAGAAACAATAATGGTTTCACCAACTATTTTAACAAAATTTTCTGCAGATCCATTGAAAAATGGTATAATCATTCTAACCCTCCTAGACGTTTAATACATTTTCCTTTTAATACAGGGAATACATTGCTAGTGAATGCACTTAAAATTACAATACAATGAATATAAGATCACACTTAGTGGCAAGTAATCAATAAGGAATCATTGTCACTTCTATTAAAATTTTATTGCCTACACCATATTACACTGTATGAATTTTTTGAACTTTATTTAACCTGACTTCCTAATCAGATATGTAGACTATTTTACTCTCTACTAAAGAATTGGCCCTTCATTCATCCATATAAGTTTATATATTTCAATTCTGTTAGTTGCAGTTTCTTCATAAAATTTGGCTAATTATGCAGCTAATATTATAGCATTCTTTGGAAAAAGAAAGAAATAATGGAGAAAATGACAAAAAGACCAAATAATACATAGTTAATAATTAGCACTCTAATCATAATATTATGTTAATTTTTAAATTTATGATTTGTGTTTCTTGGAAATCAAATGCAGTGTTGCAAGTTTTTCGAAATTATTTGATAGCAAATAGTATTTTATTTTGCTCTAGTCAAAAAGTGTTAAATTGTAGAGCTGAGCAATGTGGTGATGTTTAGATAACAGAGTATGTAGGAAGAATAGAACAACAGTACTTATTTTTGAATATTACTACATGCTATTTTTTGCTATTTTCCCTGCCAAATGCTTTAAATGCAATATATTGTATGTTTTCAAAGTTTTGCTTTGGAAAAAATATAAATATCTATATTTTGCAGTAGAAAAAATTGAAAATCCTATTTGTTTCATGTATTGAAGAATTGAACTTAGATCCAACCAAAATTAAGATTATTATCTTTCATTGGGATATCACTGACATGAATTATACTTCACATATTTAAGTTACTTGATTTGTGAAGTTTTTGACATGTGAAATGTGTGAGAAATTAAGACATTAGATAATAAATCCAATCTAGCAACAGCAATTTTATACCATTTTAGAATTCTTTTCTGAAACTCTTCCAAAATAATCATTAATAATTTTCTACTACTACATTTAATTTATGTCCCTTAGAATTTTCTTAATGTGAATAATATAATTTTCAACTTCTTCGATTTTGCACAATTATTTCAAGCTTATTCAATATATCTTGCTTGGTTTGAGAGATAGCTCTGTAGTCTAAGTGCCAGAATGGCAAGCTCAAGGAACCAGGTTTGATCCATGGTGCAGCATGCCATGCTGACCCCAGAACCCTGGCATGACATACCCACCACTGAAACCAGGTGTGGTGGCACATGCTTATAATCCCCATGGTGGGAGGGAGAGACAGCAGGAGGACTATGAGTCTATGCTGTGTAGTGAGACCTTGTACCAAATAGAAAGATTCTTTACCTGTCTCTCTCTCTGTCTCTCTCTCTCTGTCTCTGTCTCTCTCTCCATATATATATATATATATATATATATATATATATATATATATATATGTATGTATGTATAGTTTCAAATCCTTTGCCATTGATAATAGTTGTAAGGTGTGTTCATATACATGTATTTGTATGATAATATATTTTTGTCTTTTCTTAATCTCATGGAACAAACTTTTATGTATTATGTGATCATTAGATCATATAATACATATAATACCTGTACTTTATAAAAACCTTACAAGGTTTTCAAAAGAGCTGTCTTATTTTTTCATTTGCACTAATACAGCATGAGACCATCAGTGTCTCAATATTCT
>PVKA01049403.1:0-13257 GCA_004027165.1 Ctenomys sociabilis | reverse complement strand
AAAAAAAAAAAAAAAAAAAAAAAAAAAAAAAAAAAAAAAAAAAAAAAAAAAAAAAAAAAAAAAAAAAAAAAAAAAAAAAAAAAAAAAAAAAAAAAAAAAAAAAAAAAAAAAAAAAAAAAAAAAAAAAAAAAAAATTTTGTGGTGTTGGAAATCAGACTCAGGGCTTTGTACATGCTACCCATGTGCTATACTACTGAGCTTTACCACCAGCTCAATATATACTCTGTGTGCACAACTCAATATATACTGAGTGCACACAACTGGGAAATAAACCCATGGTCTTCACACTAAGCTGTATCCCCAATCTTTTTCAGTTTTTGAGATAGGACCTTGCCAGGCCCTAACTTGTCAGAGCTGGGCTTGAATGTGCAATCTTCCTACCTTAGCCTACCAGATGTGTAATTATAAACATGTGCTACCATGGCAAACGACATATGCTTTTTTAAAAACCTCAGGTCATACTACAAATATACTGTATTTCTCATTACTACACATTTCAATTCATTTTAAATATTTTACCCAAAGTATTCTGTTGATTTTAATTTCATCCATTTTTATATAAACTTGAGTTTGTTTTAATGTTTCACCTATCATTAGTTTAAAATTTTATGTAATTTTGACTTTCTGAGACAAAGTTTTTTCTTTTTTTGTGGAACTGGGGATTAAACTCAGGCCCCTATGCTTGCCAGGCAAACACTTATTCCACTGAGCCATCTCTCCAGCCCCCCAATTTTTTTTTTTTTTTTTTTTTTGCGGAGCCAGGGATTGAACTCAGGCCCTTGCGCTTGCCAGGGAAGAGCTTATTCCACTGAGTCATCTCCCCAGCCCTTGATATTTGTATTTTTGAGACAGGGTTTCACTATGCAGTTCAGGCTGGCTTTGAGCTCACTTTGTAACCGAGGCTGGCCCAGAACTCATAGTAATCGTCTTGCCTCAACCTCTTGAGTGCCTGGATTACTGGCATGTCACCATGCCCAGCTTAAGGTTAAATTTTAAAATAACCTTTTTGGTGTTTTGAAAACATTAACATTTCTACAAATAATTATTGTGACATTATAGCAATTATGTACATGTCTAGGAATATATGCTTATATCAAAGAATAAAACCTTTTTTTTTATTTTTTTAAAGATTCTGGAACTGAAGACATGCTTTGGACAGAGAAGTACCAACCTCAGAATGCCAATGAACTCATAGGCAATGAGTCAGCTATAAAAAAGTTACATAGGTCAGTGACATTTGTGAAGAAATTAAGAAATAGTTTATGAATTTAGTTTTACTATTTTATGTAGACTAAAACTTAGTAATGGAAAAATTATAATGTAATATAGTACATGGGGAAAAATTTGTTTTCAAACTGGGAATCAAACTCGGTACTTTATGCTTGCCAGGTAGGTTTTGTGCCAGTGAGCTCAGGAAAAGTTTTATTTTTATTTTTTGGTAGAACTGGGGATTGAACTGAGGCCCTTGTGCTTGCCAGGCAAGTGCTTATTCTACTGAGCTACCTCTCTGGCCCCAGGAAAAATTTTTTAAAGAAAAGAATTTTAAGCAAAAGTTTCTTTTTTCACATTTCTCCTTCCCAGAATTTACCATAATTGGAACTTTCTTGTTAAACCTTCAAAAAAACAATGAATGTAGATCTTTTTTTTTTTTTAACCATTTATTTATTTGGTATGGGGTCTCACTATGCAGCTTGGACTCATAGTGATCCTCCTGTCTCAGCCTCCCCAGTGCTGGGATTACAGTTGTGCACCACCATGCCCGGTTTCAGGGCAGCTCATTGCACTCAGGGTTCCAGTGTCAGCACGACATTCAATGCCTCATGCTCGGGATCAAATCCAAGTCGTTCTGCTTGCCAGGCAGGTGCTTAGGCTGCCCAGCTATCTCCCTAGCCCAGCCTTTCTTTTCTAACAAATAGGATCACATTACTTTTTTTTTTTTTTTTTTTTTTTTTTGGTGGGACTGGGGATTGAACTCAGGACGTTGTGCATGCTAGGCAGATGCATATGCTGCTGAGCTGTCTCTCTGGCCCTCACATTACTATTAATTCAGGTCCATGGGAAGTTCTGGAAAGTGAAAAATTTTTGGCTTCATTATATTAAAGTTTGTTATGGTCTTTGTTGATCATGTTTAATAAGCATTTCAGTTGCATTTTTAATATCTGAAAAATTGTCAATTGTAAAACTATACTATTTGGCCAAAGAATTTTATGTAAGGAATTGCTGACCCAGTTTTTTTTTTTTTTTTTTTTTTGTGGACCTATTCTAACAATATCATAAAATTGTAACTGCTCCAAGAAACACTGTCCTACCACTGTAATCCTAGGACTCAGCTGGCTGAAGCAAGAGGATCATTGTGAGTTCAATTCCAACATAGGCTACATAGTGATTTCAAGCTGAGCCTTGAAATGCATAGTGAACTCTATCTCAAAATAAATAAACAAACGCTATGCTTAGTTGATTTTTTTTTTTTCCGGAACCGGGGATTGAACTCAGGTCCTTGCACTTGCCAGGCAAGTGCTTCTTTTACCGAGCTATCTCCCCAGCCCCCTTATTTAATTTAATTTTTATAACTATAAGGGTAAATTCTGTTGTTTTGACCTCTTCAATGAAGAAATTGTCCTAGAAAGGTTATTTGTCTAAAGTCACATAGGGGGCTGGGGAGATGGCTCAGTAGAATAAGCACTTGTCTGGCAAGCACAAGGACCTGAGTTCAATCCCCAGTTCTGCAAATAAATAAATAAATAAATAAATAAAAATATTTTTGGCTCAGGGGAATAAGTGCTTCCCTGGCAAGCACTAGAGCTTGAGTTCAATCCCCGGTTCCGCCAAAAACAACAACAACAAAAAAAACCACTTCCGCTCCTGGAAGGCTTAGCCGGGCATGGTGGCGTATGCCTGTAATCCCAGCACTCGGGAGGCTGAGGCAGGAGGATTGTTGAGTTCGAGACCAACCTGAGCTACAAAGTGAGCTTAAGGCCAGCCTGAACTGCATAGTGAGACCCTGTCTCAAAAAGACAAAAAAAAAAAAAAAAAAAAGTCACATAGGTAGACTGGAAAAGCTGGGATATTCATTCAGATAGTTTCAGTCTAGACTAGAACTTAAACTTTCCACTTGTATTATATATTATATATTAGGTATAAGTTATGTCATCACACAATATACCTTAACTCTTTTAATTGCTGTATACTTTTTTTAATATGAATTTACCACAATATATTTTTCCCCTACTAGGAAGAACTTACGTTTTTTCTTACAGAGCCTAATTTAAACAATGTTGCAAGCCAGCCTAGTGACACACACCTGTAATCCCAACACTCTGGAGACTGAGCAGAAGGATCATTGCAAGTTCCAGGCCAGCCTGGGCTTCAAAGTGAGCTCAAGGCCAGTCTAAACTGCATAGTGAGAGTCTGTCTCAAAAAGACAAAAAAGCAAAACAAAACACCACTGTTGTAGTAAATGTTCTACTTCGAATTTTTTTATGTCCATACAAAAATATTTTAGCTATGGAGATAGCTCACTGGTCTAAGCACCTGCCTTGCAAGCACAAGGACCTGAGTCAGGTACTGCATGCCATGTTGGCCCTAGAACTCCAGGCACTCCATGCTGGGCACCAAAACTAGGCATGGTGGTACATGTGTATAATCCCAGCACTGGGGAACCTGAGACAGGAGGATCACTATGAGTCCAAGCTGCTTAGCAAGACCCTGTATGTCCCGTTTCCATGGCTGGCTCAGCATGCCTGGGGGCGGGGCCAGTGCGGCCTGTGCTTCGAGGGATCAAACCCCAGTTCCTGAGCTTGCCTAAGCAGGTATTTAGTCTGTTGGGCTATCTCATCAGCCCCAACAACTTTTCTTTGTGTGGAACCAGGTATTGAATTCAGGCCCTTGCACTTACCAGGCAAGCACTTATTCTACTGAACTATCTCCCTGGCCCCCCAACAATTTTTTTTAATTAAAAAGATATTTTAGGTCAGGGAAATAGCTCAGTAGAACAAGTGCTTCCATGGCAAGCTCAAGGACCTGAGTTCATTCCCCGGTTCCACCAAAAAAAAAAAAAGATATTTTAGTATTTAGTTGATTCCGATGCACTGTGGAGTACAGCATATGCAAGCAATATGCTATAATGTCTCCTGCAGTTGTTTTAATGTAAGGCTTAATGAGTATCCTGTGAATTATTGTCATTAATTTTTTTTTTTAACTAATGTGCATTTTTTATGATAGCTGGTTAAAAGACTGGAAAAGAAGAGCTGAATTGGAAGAAAGACAGAATTTGAAGAGAAAAAGAGATGAGAAACAGGAAGGTATTTTGAATTATTTGTTTTCATTTCACCAAATACTTTTAGAGTTACATTAATTTTTTTTTGTTTGAGAGTCTTGATATGTAGTTCTGATTGGCCTTGGATTGGCTGTATCACCCACTCAGGCTTTGAACTTACAGTGATCCTCCTCCTGCCTCAGCCATCTGAGTGCTGGAATTATAGGCATGTACTACCATACCCTGCTTGTTTCATTTTTTTGAGACAAAAGTCTTGTTTTATAGCCTGGGCTGGCCTCAAACACAAGATCTCCTGTGTCAGCCTTCTGTGTGCTGGATTTTGGGTGCATGAGCCACTATACGGCATGGCTTAGATTATCTGAAACTTGCATGAAATCTCAGAGTTAATATTTTATATTTGGCTTCTATTTATATAAATTCATATTTTAGCATTCATCAGAAAGAACTTTGGGGCTGGGGAGATAGCTCAGTAGAATAAGCACTTGCTTGGCAAGCGCAAGGTCCTGAGTTCAACCCCCAGGACTGAAAAAAAAAAAAGGAAAGAAATTTGACAGAGTAATTTAATGAGTATCCTGTGAAATATTGTCAGTTATTTGTGTGCGTGCGTGTGTGTGTGTGTGTGTGTGTGTACGTGTGAGAGACAGAGAAAGAGAGAGAACTGAATTCAAGGCCTTCCATTGAGCTATATCCCCAGTACTTCCATTTTTCATTTTGAGACAAGGTCTCACTTCCTCTTGATAAGAGGTTTTCATGAGATAGAAATATTTCCTAAGCTTTAATTACTTTATATGCTTTTGGATGCTTTTTCAGATTTTTCTGATAGCATAGACTTTCAAGGCAGTTCAGATGAAGAAGAGAGCTGCCTTTGCAACACTGTTCTTATAACAGGGCCAACAGGAGTGGGTAAAACTGCCACAGTGTATGCTTGCGCTCAGGAGCTTGGATTTAAGGTTAGTAACAGGTACATTGGGAAATGTGGATGTCATAATTACCATTATCAGAAAACAAATTGTTCTGCCTTTTTCTCACATCCTCTTGTAGATATTTGAAGTGAATGCTTCCTCCCAGCGCAGTGGCAGACAAATTCTGTCTCAGCTTAAAGAAGCTACTCAATCCCATCAAGTTGACAAACAAGGTGTAAATGCACAAAAACCCTGTTTTTTTAATAACTACAACATAGGCAAGTCACCAAGTAAGTAATAAAATATGAGAAATAGTTTTAATTGTTAGTATTTTCCTATTCATTTTTTATGTTTTCTTGCACACAGACATGCTTGCAGGGGCCAGAGATAGCTCAGTAGAATAAGCACTTGCTCAGCAAGCACAAGGGCATGAGTTCAATCCCTGGTTCTGCCAAAAAAGCAAAAAACTCAGACATGCTTGCTTTTTTTTTTTTTTTCTTTTCATAGTAACATTCATTGAATTCAAGGCCTTCCATTGATCTATATCCCCAGTACTTTTATTTTTTATTTTGAGACAAGGTCTCACTAAGTTGATCAAATTGGCCTCAAAATTTAGATCTTCCTGTCCCAGCCTACCAAGTATTTTTCTTTGACTATTAAAATAATGTGAAAATCATTTTACCCCTTATGTACTTCAGTATATATTTCTAACCAGGCAGGGGTTTTCAAAAAGCATAATTACAAAGTCAAGGTATATCACATATAGGTACAAATTCTCTATGATGTTATCATGTATATCTAAAATGTGCCAATGAAATTAATATAAAAAATTACAGTAGCATAATCATACCGAACAAACATAAATATAATCCCTGTCATATAATACACAGTCTGATTTCAGCTTTTTGATGTTTTTTTTTCAAATAAGGATCCAAATAAAGATCATATCTTACCTTTGATTAATGTCTCTTTTTTGGTGAAATTGGAGATTGAACTCAGGCCTTTGTGCTTGCCAGACAAGCACTTATTCTACTGAGCAATCTCCCAGCCCCCAAGCTTCCCAAATTCTGGGATAACAGGTGTGCACCATTACACCCGCCAGGATAAAATTTTAATCTCTTTAACAATACCATTACCCTTCGTAGTCATGTCATTTATTTGTTGAAGAACCTGAGTCATTTGTAATAGAACTCACATTCTGAATTTGATGGGTGATTGTATCCTGAACAAGTAATATATTCCTCTTCTCTTTCTTATGAACTTGTAGTTAGATCTATGAAATTAATTGAGTAGACTCAGGTTCTATTTTTGTGGCTGGCATATATGAGTCAGCTTGAGCTTCTTGTGACATGAAGGAAGGAGTCACTTCCAACTTTTAGTGATACTGAGATTGATCAATAGCACTGGTGTTGAACTTCTATCCTTTTGTCTCAGCCTCCCAAGTGTCAGGGAATACAGGTGTGAACCACATACCTGGTTCATGTATTTAATGTTACTGTAAATGATACCTTTTATTTTGCAGTTTTTTATTTCTAATATCTGGATTAAAAAGTTGATTGTAACACATAACTGTTATCCTGGTACTTTGGGTGGCTAAAGTAGGAGGATCAAAAGTCCAAGCCCATGCTGGGCATAGGACATAACAGTAATCCCAGTGTTTGGAGTTGTTTTTAATCCCAGTTTTTTTTTTTTTTCCCCCCCAGTTTTCAAATGTCTGGGGATGTAGCTCTGTGTTAAAGTCATGGGTTCAATCCCCGGCACCACCACCAAAAATAAAAATGATCAGTGAGTTCAAATATTTTCATTATGACTCACTCATTATAAAATCCTACCCTCACTATTCTGTTATAATGATAATTTGTAGCTGTGGGAGATCTTTTTCTAGTGCTTGGTTTGGCAGTACAGGTACAGAAAAAAGAGATCTTTGATAGACTCATTGTGGGGGGTTTAAAATGAAGATGTACAAAGAGTAAATATTTTTTATACATCTCTCAGCTTTTTTGCCTTTATTAGTTGCAGTTCTTTTTTATGCATTTAGTACAGGAGATACAGGTTCTCACTACGTAGATCAGACTCGTAGCAACTCATAGTGGTCCTCCTGTTTCCAGCCTCCCAAGTGCTGGCATTACAGGTGCGAGCCACCACACCCAGTCTCAATCACCAGTCTCAGTACACCCAGGGTGCTGGGCTTGCCTGGCACTCTAGCACTCTGGGGATTGAACCCTGGTCCCTGCATCTGCCTAAGCAGGTGCTTTAATCTGCTGAGCTATGTGGCCAGCCTTCATTCATTCCTTTAATTCTTTTTTAGTTCTTAAGAGGCAGGTGTTGTAGCAACCTCCAGAACTAACCAGCGAGTTTTGGGTTTTGTATTTGGCACGAGGGACTCAACGTAGGCTAAAAGCACACTAGGCAAACACTTTACCACTGAGCTACCTCCTAGCTGTTTTTCAACTTTATTTTGAAATAGGGTCTCACTAACTTGTGCAGGTTAGTCTCAAACTTAGTATCCTCCTTCCTCAGCCTCTGGGGTAGCTAGGAGTAGACAGATGTGCAGAAGTAGATTGTGCAATCAATGAGATTTTTTTATTTTTGGTCTTTTTTTAAAACAGAGTCTTGCTATGCAGCTTACTTTGTAGCCCAAGCTGGTCTCAAACTTGCAGTGATCCTCTTACCTTTGTCTCCAAAATGCTGGATTACAGTTGTATACCATCACACCTAGCTTTTTTTTTTTTTTTTTTTGCAAATTTTACAAAGATGTTTTTTAGATAGATTATTATAAACTCATAGATTTGCATATATTTAATGTGTTTCACTTGTTTTGTTATTTTGAGATAGGGTTTTGCTATGTAGTTCAGGCTGGCCTTGAACTCACTATATATCTCTGGCTGGCCTCAACTCAAGATGATCCCTCATGCCTCAGCCTCCTGAGTACTGAGATTATAGACTTGTGTCACCATGCCAGACTCAATTGTTTATGTTCATTTTTCATTGTTACTTAAAACCTTTTTTCTTTATCATTGATTTTTTTTTTTTCTCTTTGTGGTTAGCTCTGCCCACCCTGGCATTGGCATGGCATGTGGTGCTGGGGATCTAACCGTGGTCCCTGTGCTTGCCTAAGGTTGCCTAAGCTTGCCTAAGCAGGTGCTTTAGTATGCTGAGCTATCTTGCTGACCCTCATCATTGATTTTATTTATTTTTTTGTGGAACCAGGGATTGAACTCAGGCCCTTGCGCTTGCCAGGGAAGCACTTACTCCACTGAGCCATCTCCCTGACCCCAATTATTTTTTAAATTTATTTATTTATTTTTCGGTGGGGGGGCAGCCTCAGGGTGCCTTCAGGGCAGGTCTGGGGTTGGCTTGAGGATCTGGGGATTGAACCACAGTATCCTGAGCCTGACTGTTTTGTTGAAGCAGGCATTGAAACAACTGCACTAATGGGCAGGCCCCCTTATTGATTTTAAACAGTTGAATTATGTTGTGCTTTGGCGTAGTTTCCTTCATGTTTCTTCTACTTGGGCCTGTGATTCTTCCATAGGTAGATTTACAGTGATTCTTCCATAGGTAGATTTACAGTTTTCATATTTCTTGAAATACTCTTTTTGTCCTGTTTTCTCTGTAGTTTATTTTTTTGTTTGTGTTTTGTTTTGTAAAAGTTTTTTTTTTTTTTTTTTTTTTTTGTGTGGAACCAAGCTCTTATTCTACTGAGCCATATCCCTGACCCCTGTTTTGTATTTTTGGACAGGATCAGTGTTTTGGTCTTCTGTTGTATTTCAGTTTAAATAAATATTACTATTAAAATATTTTCTGGGGGCTGGGGAGATGGCTCAGTGGAGTAAGTGCCTCCCTGGCAAGCACAAGGGCATATATATATATATATATATATATATATATATATATATATATATATATATATATATGTGCATTCGTTATTTATTTGAACAAACACAGGAACACAGGGTCTCACTCTGTAGTTCAGCAGTCTGGCTTTGAACTCATGTAGCCCAGGCTCACCTCAAACTCATGATCGTCCGCCTGCATCAGGATCCCAAAGTGCTATCATTTACAAGTATGTGCCACCACATCTGGCTATCTGTGGCTTTTTTTTTGTCTTTTTGAGACAGGGTCTCACTATGCAGTTCAGGCTGGCCTTAAGCTCACTTTGTAGCTCAGGCTGGTCTCGAACTCACAACAATCCTCCTGCCTCAGCCTCCTGAGTGCTGGGATTACAGGCCTGTGCCACCATGCCCGGCTTTGTGGCTTTTTTTTTTTAATCTGTGGCATTTTTGATGTGGCTTTTCAATTCATTAGTTTCTCTCTGGATTATATTTTTTTGCTTTGGATATCAGACTTCGTATAATTTACCTCGTTTAATGGTAGTTATTTTTGAGTCCTGTAATTATCCTTGAACTTCCAGAATATAATTCAGTTACTTGGAAATAATTGTTCTTTAAGTTCTTTTAAGATGTATTAAGCAAGACAATGGCAGTTAGACTAGGTTAATTCTGAACTACATGGACAAAACCTGAGTCCCCTGGCCTGTGTTACTGATTATGATCCCATTCTGTCTGGTGGGAAAGGGAACTATCCTTACGTTTCCGTGAACGTTAGAAATTGTTTCTTCTAGAACTTCAGTGATGGTCAGATGTGGCATATGCCAGTATTCCCAGCACTTCTGAGGCTGAGGCAGGAAAAATGCTGGAAGTTTGAGGTCAGCATGGGCTACAAAGTGAGCTCAAGGATAGCCTGAGCTATATAGTCCGGTGCTGTCTCGAAAAGATAAAAGCAACCACTTTGCTGATAAGGGCTGCACATTTCTAGAGCTGTCTTTCACAGCTGTCTCATGTCCTCTATTCCATCCTATGATTTCTGTCTGCCTGTTTTCCCCAGATACATTGTGTGATGTCATTGTCTCAGGAAAACCTCAACCAGGGTTTTCTTCATCACTTGGAAATTCATGCAAAGGCATAAACCAGTAGGAAAGCCTATTGTTAGCTTGTCTGTTTCTTGAATCTTTGGGGATCAGTGTCCTTTACTAGATGATGGTTAAAGTCTTGAAAAATGTTGTTTCATATATTGTGATCAATTTATTTATTTATTTATTTATTTATTTATTTATTTATTTATTTATTGACAGAACCAGGGATTGAACTCAGGCCCTTCCACTTGCCAGGGAAGCGCTTATTCCACTGAGCCATCTTATTATTTTAGATGGTAGGGTAAATACAGTTTGAGTTACTGTATGTTGGAAGAAATTTTTTTTTTTCCTGGGACAGGGTCTCCTATGCCTTCAGGTTGGCTATGAGCTTACTTTGTAGCTCAGGCTGGTCTCAAACTTGTAATTTGTTAGAAGAAGCTTATTTTTTTTGGAGGAACCAGGGATTGAACTGAGGCCCTTGCACTTGCCAGGCGAGCATTGTTCTACTGAGCCATCTCCCTGGCCCTAATCTTAACTCTTTAATCCTCATATATGCTCATCTTTGGCTAGTAGGGAACTATTTTAATTGACTTTTGACCTTTCGACCTAGTTGCAGCTGTCTGATATTTAGAGTTATCTGTTTTTCTAAAGAGATGATTCTTTTTTGTGGGGAAAAAAAAATACATTAATAAAATTAGGGCCAGAGGTATAGCTCAGTGACACAATGCCTGCCTGGCAAGTGAGAAATCCTGAGTTCAATTTCTGATACCAAAAAATTAAATTGCATTAAAAAACTGACCATCTTAAAATAAAAGTTGACATATATTTTAAAAGAACATTCCCTGGCAAGCAAAAGGCCTGATTTCAATGCCCAGTTCTCCCCAAAAAAACAAACCAGGCTGGGAGATCCCTGGTTCTACAAAAAATAAAAGATTTGCATCTCTTACTTATGGTTTTGAAATTGATTTTTTAGTAAAATGATGTTGATATCTGCAACATTCAAAAATTTTAATGTTTGTTCATTAAATAATATGTAAGGATATGGTAAGATGATAAAAATCTGGCAATTGAGGAAGAAAAAACAGTAAAACATGTTAGGAAATTGTACAAAGATGGTAAGTCAGGAAGACCTTGTTTTTGGTGCATATACTACTTAGGACATGTAAGGACTAAGTCAAAGTGAATAGAAAAAAGGACATGGACTGTGGAATAAGTGTCTTGAGACTTCTGCAGATTGGAGTTCAACTATGTATTTAACTTTATATCCGTACGCCAAAGCATCTTTAGAAATGCATATTGTTTTATTTCTTGTGACAGTTTACTATGGGGTTAAGTCAAAGTTGGACAGTAACATTCTGTAATGTGCTCAATACTACTGTTCTTTTTTTTCCAGCCTTTTCTGACTTTCAGTGGGTAGAGAGTGGAAGGATATGAACATTATTTGATCAACTTGTCTGTTTCTTTGGAAAAGCGTGTCATTCTAAGATGCTGACCTGTCCTGTATAGCTAGTGTAATTACAGTACAATAATAATTGAGTGTACAGATATTTTTATGTAAGAAACAAAATTTCTGTATCATCAATTTTTACATGGTAGTAGAAATATAGCATGTAGATAACAGTATCTTGCTATCTGTATAAATTTTAGACTGTTTATTCTTAACTTCTTAAATGCAATTTGGTTTTTGTAGAAAAATTAAACTCCCCTAATAAAGTTGTTATATCACCACGGAAACCTCCTCCATCATCACCAAAAAGTAGCAGGCAGAAGAGAGCACTTCCCCCTAAAACACTGGCAAATTACTTTAAAGTATCTTCCAAGCCCCAAAATAATGAAGAAATAGAAGCACTTCTCAAAAATGATAAAGGTAAAACATTAAATTGATAAAATAAATTTGACCTTTTTAAATATTTATGATCTTTATACATAAAAGCAGGGACATTTTATTTTTCATGAGTTTCTTTATTTCTTTCTTTTTTTGAAACAGGATCTTTATGTATCCTAGTCTGGCCTCGAATTTGTAGTGGTCCTCTTGCCTCAGTTTCCCAAGTGCTGGGATTATAGGCATGCACCACCTTGGTTCCATTGAAGTCTTAAGTTTTAATGTTCTGCTCCAGTTTTTTTTTTTTTTTTAATTTTAATTAAATTTTAAAAAATGTATTTTGTACAAGGTCTATAGGGGCTCACTACACAGATCAGACTAGTAGTGATCCTCCTGTTTTTAGCATCCCACATGCTGGGATTACAGGCCTGTGCCACCACACATGCCCAGTCTCAATACCATCTCAGTGCAGGGTAGGGCTTGCACAGCGTATGGTACTAGGGATCGAACCGCAGTCACTAACCCTGCCTAAGAAGGTGCTCTAGTCTGCTGAGCTATCTGGCCGGCCCTTTTAAATTTATTTAATTATATATTTTTTAAATTTGTTGATACAAGGTCTCATTACACAGCTCCGCATGTCCAGGATTCTAGGGGCAGTATGGCATGCAGTACTGGGATTTGAACTCCAGTCCTTATGATTGCCAGGCAGGCACTTAGACCACTGAGCTATCTCCCAACCCTCTGTTTCAGTTTTGATAAGGGATTTTATTTTGAGTTTATTCTGTGACAGTATCTGGTATTCTGTTAAAAGTTGACTTTTATCTAACGTGTAAATATTCTGTTTATTCAGGAATCAAAAATTCTTTGGAAAAGAAGCAAATTGCTCAGACTAAATCTACTAATGCAGTGAATTCAAATGCCAAAGAATTTGGACCTGAAGAACCCAACAGGAAAAGTGCAACATCTCTCATTCTTTTTGAGGAGGTAGGTTTAGAAATCACATTCATGGTATCTCCTAATTTGTGTGTGTGTGTGTGTGTGTGTGTGTGTGTGTGTGTGTGTGTAACCGAGGATTGAACTCAGTCCCTTGTGCTTGCTAGGCAAGTGCTTATTCTACTGAGCCATCTCCCCTGCCCTACCTAATTTGTTTTTAATGAATAATTATAAAATAAGATAGCCATAACTCATATTTATTTGTAATTAAAGTGAATAAAACTTAACTTTAGAATTTTTAGGAAGATGATTAATGCAGTTGAGGTTACTAATTTTTTTTTCTAAATGTGATTTAATGGTTATAGAAATTATTTTGAATTATACATATCTAGTTGTAAATAGCTGCAAT
>PVKA01049402.1:0-13259 GCA_004027165.1 Ctenomys sociabilis | reverse complement strand
TTTTGGTGGAACTGGGGATTGAACTCAGGCCCTTGTGCTTTCCAGGGAAGCACTTAGTCTACTGAGCCATCTCCCCAGCCCCATTTTTTTCTTTTTTTTTTTTTACACATACGAGTTTGATGTATAAAAAGTATGGTCTCGCCGGGCGTGGTGGCGCATGGCTGTAATCCCAGCACTCGGGAGGCTGAGGCAGGAGGATTGTTGTGAGTTCGAGACCAGCCTGAGCTACAAAGTGAGCTCGAGGCTAGCCTGAACTGCGTATGGTCTCCTCTGCATACATTTACCTATTTTTCTTTATAGCTGAGTAATATTCCATTGTATAAAAATACCACATCTTTTTTTTTTTTTTTTCCATTCCTTAGTTGATGGGAATCTGGGTTGTTTCCAAGATTTAGCTATGATAAATGTGCTGCTATAAACATGGGCGCACATACACCACTTGGTATGATGTTTTCAATTCTTCTGGGAAGATGCCCAGTAGGGAAAGAGCTGGGTCAAACGGTGCCTCCAATCCTAGGGTCCCAATCTCCACACTAATTTCTCTGGGGGCCGCCCCCATGCCAACCAGCAGTGGGGAACCCGGGGCTTGAACTCACGCCTTTGCACTTGCTGGGGAAGCACTTATTCCACTGCGCCATCCCCCTACCTGGTTGTCTTCTTTTTTTTTTTTTTTTTTTTTTTGAGACAGGGTCTCACTGTGCAGTTAAGGCTGGCCTTAAGCTCACTTTGTAGCTCAGGCTGGTCTCGAACTCACAACAATCCTCCTGCCTCAGCCTCCCTAGTGCTGGGATTACAGGCATGCGCCACCACGTCCGGCTAGTGGTTGTCTTCTTGATGACAGCCACTCTTTCCGGAGCAAGATACTATCAGTAGTTGTTTTAATTTGCATTTCTCCAACAACCAATGATATTGAATATTTTTTCATATATTTATTTTCCATTTGCATTTGTTCATCTGAGAAGTAAATATTTATTTCAGATGCCCTTTTTGTCTTATTTTATTTTTGCAGTACCAGGGATCAAACTCAGGACCTTGCACTTACCAGGCAGGTGCTTAAACCACCGAGCTATCTCCCCAGCCCCATCAGATGCCCTTTTTATTGGGTCTTTGAATTTTGGGGTCTTGATTTTTTAAAAAGTTCTCTATATAGTCTAGATAGAAGTCCTTAGTCTGAGGGCCAATTTTTCTCCAATTCTTTTTTTATTCTGTTGGGGATTTCTTTTCATATGCTAAAATTTTTCAGTGCCAGCCAAATAGCTCAGCAGATTAGAGCACCTGCAAGCAGGCGGGGTGGGAGGTGCAGGGGTAGGGGTAGGGTAGGGGTAGGGGAGTCCCAATCCCTGGGAATGCTGAGATGACTATTGAGACTGGGCTTGGTGGTGCATGCCCATATTCCCAGCATTTGGGAGGCTGTGAACAGCAGAATCCCTACAAGTCCAATCTAGTAGTGAGACCCTGAACACCTTGTAGACCCTTCCCTAAAATACAAAAGATAAAATAAATAAAATAAAATTTTTCAATAAGATGAGATCCTAGTTGTTGGTTCTTTGAAGTATTCCTTGTGCACTTTGGTTTTGTTTATGAAGTGTCTGCCTATCCCTATTTCTTTTAGACTTCTACTACCTACTTTTTCTTCTAGTAGATTTAGTATGTCTGTTTTAATATTCAAATATTCGATCCATCTTGACTTTAGTGCATAGAGATAGACATGGGTCTAATTTTAGTCTCCAACATGTGGAGAACCAGTTTTGCCGGCAGCATTTATTAACGAGATCTTCCTTCTTCCAGTGAGCACGATTGGCCCTTTCGTCAAAGACAAGGCGGCTGAATGTGTTTGAAGTTGGGTTTGCATCTTTTAATCTGTTCCACTGATCTTGTTTTATTTACCAGTACCACACTGACTTTGCCACAGTATCTTAGCCCTATAATTTCAAGTCAGGGATTGTGGTGCCTCCTGCCTTCCTTTGCTGCCCAGGATTGCCTTTGCTATTCTAGGACTCTTTTGCTTTCAAATGAATTTTAGAAATGTTTTCTCTAGATCTGTGAGGTATGCTAAATGGTATTTTGATCAAGGCTGAATTAAGACTATGTAACAGTTTTGGGAGTATGGCTATTTAATGTGAATATACTTAATGTTACAACCTATGCACTTAAAATGATCAAAATGGTAAGTTTGTCACAACTGTTATTGTTGTTATTTGGGTGCTGGGATTAGATCCAGGGCCTTGTAAGTAGCAAACACACACTCCACTACTGAGCTCTGTCCCTAGGCCAATTTTTGAAACTTTTAACAATTCTAAGCTGTATGCACCCCAGACGCAGCCCTTGGAAGGCAAAGGCAAAAGGGTTGTGAGTTTTAGCCCAGCCCAGGCTATGTACATAAATATTTTTTTATTTTATTGAGAAACAAATAGCAATGAGACAGTATCAAAACTGATTAATAGGACATTTTCAATAATTAATACATTGTAAGCCGGGCGTGGTGGCGCATGCCTGTAATCCCAGCACTCGGGAGGCTGAGGCAGGAGGATTGTTGTGAGTTCAAGACCAGCCTGAGCTACAAAGTGAGCATAAGGCCAGCCTGAACTGCATAGTGAGACCCTGTCTCAAAAAGACAAAAAAAAAAAAAAAAATTAATACATTGTACATTGTTATTTTCTTAGTGGTTATCCATAGTACAAGAAGCAGACAGGATATCCTGTCCAAACACTATTACTACAAATCTTTCTACTCATTGAATTAAGTGAAAGTAGCTGTATATGTACAAAACAAAAATTTAATAATTCTCACAAAATTTGCTGATGAACAAACTATTTATCTATGAATTAATTTCATCTGGGTGTGGTAGAACACCTCTGTAATCCCTGCACTTGGGGGGCTGAGGCAGGAGGATCTTTGCAAGTTCGAGACAAAAATTCATAAAGTTAATTTCACCTGCTTTTTTTAAAACAGGGTCTCAATGTGTAGTCCAGAAGGTTAGCCTTGAACTTGCTTATGTAGCCCAGGCTGGCCTTAAGGTCATGTTGATCTTCCTGTCTCAGCCTCCTGAGCCTTGGCAGTGCAGGCATGCACCTCCATATCTGGCTCACAGCTCAGTGGAATAAGCGCTTCCCTGGCAAGCGCAAGGGCCTGAGTTCAATCCCTGGTTCCACCATAAAAAGAAAACCCTTTTGGGGGCCGAGATATGGCTTCCTCTGTTGGGACGAGTATTCCACACCTTCACTGCAGTTGGGAGAGGGGCGCGCTGCAGCTTTTCATGTCTGCCCACAGGGAAGTGCAGGGCTGCCTGTGCCCACTCTGGGTCTCTCACCATCTGTGCTGGGTGTCGCCACAGCGTTTACCAGTGCGTGTTCAAACTGCTGGGTCACACAGTCTGCCCATACCCAGGCTCAGGCCCAGCCCTTTCTATTTATTTATTTTTGGCTGTGCTGGGGCTTGAACCCAGGGCCTTATGCATGCAGGCAGGAGCTCTACCACTCAGCTACATCCCCAGCCCTGAATTTTTTTTTTTGTGCTAAATTATTTGGTTATTTTATTTTATTTTTAATATTTTTTTATTTTATTGAGAAACAAAGAGCAATGAGACAGTATCAAAACTGATTAATAGGACATTTTCAATAATTAATACATTGTACATTGTTATCTTCTTAGTGGTTATCCATAGTACAAGAAGCAGATAGGATATCCTGTCCAAACACTATTACTACAAATCTTTCGTTCTCTTTTTTTTTTTTGGTAGAACCAGGGGATAGAACTCAGGCCCTTGCACTTGCCAGGGAAGTGCTTATTCCACTGAGCCATCTCCCCAGCCCCTACAAATCTTTCTACTCATTGAATTAAGTGAAAGTAGCTGTATATCTCTCCTAATTATTCTTTATATACAAATACAAATTGGTCCTTCCTTTGTATCATCTTCTTTTTGTTTAATCCTGTCAGAGATGGGCATTCCATTGGCATCTAAATACTACAGGTGCGTGAATTCAGAAAAACACTCCAACACAGTCCAGCAGTCCACAATAGTAGTGGGTTATCCAGAGAAGTTGTTGACTTGAGCCATTCACAGCTCAGCATATTAATATGGCTTTACTTTTTATACCTCCTTTTTATACTTCTCTGCTGGATGGTTAAGACCAAGATAAAGCGAGACCTATATAACGAGAAATGTAACTTTTCCATCTGATAAGGTCAGTCAGGTACCCTCAGGGTTTATCCTGTAACCCTGTACCGCACTTTGTAGATCCCTTGTCAGTGTCAGCCTTATGGATGAGTCATGGCCATTGCTTGACCAATTTGCTCTCTGTGAAAGCCTGAGAGAATGTTATCTCTCCATGTGACTCTCCTTAGGCACACTCCACATAATTGTTCACTTTCCTCTGTGGCCCCTTAATCTCTTTGATCAGAAAATTTGGGGCATAACTGAGTTCCATGATGTTACAATACAGGTTCTCCTATGTCCTGAGTCTTCACTGCCATTTTGGCTGATCTTGCAGCCCTTCCTTTTCTCTATTTTTTTTTTTTTTTTTGTCTTTTTTGAGACAGGGTGTCTGACTATGCAGTTCAGGCTGGCCTTAAGCTCACTTTGTAGCTCAGGCTGGTCTCGAACTCCCAATAATCCTCCTGACTCAGCCTCCCGAGTGCTGGGATTACAGGCATGCACTACCACGCCTGGCCCTTTTCTCTAATTTTTGATCTGAAAACTTAGGTTGTTAACCCTCCAGATGAGAAGCTTATTATGCAGTTGTTTCCTTAACTATCTGTCTAAGCATCAAACATCTTAGGCATAACATGGAACATCAAGTATTGATATGTTAAACTTTAAGTCCCTACAGAATATGAAGAAAAAAAATTTTAAAAATAGTAATAAACATTTGCATATTTTGACACAGAAATTTAAAAATCTAACCATATAAAACATTGCAGCCGGAGAGGCCTGTGACTTTTTTTTCTTATGTCTTTTTTTCATTTATTACCCTTTATTAAAAAAAAAAAAGAAAAGGAAAAAAAAGAACTTTTACTTGAGAGTATGGTAATTGGTATGTCATGACAAGAAGTACATATTTAGAAGATCAGAATGACAGGCATTCCAAGCCTGAATTTTTTTTTTTTTTTAAATTTTAATTTCAAGGCCTTTCTAGCTGTCTGTGGAAGCCCTATGCAGGAGGGAAGGCTTTGTGACCCTGGATAAAGCAGGATAAACATTCTCCAGCTGCTTGGAGCCCAAGTCCGAGACACACTGACAGCACATGTCTCAGGTGGTGAGAGTCCTCCTCCCAAGAGGCAGCTGGGCGGTGGCCCCTGGAGGCCTGACGTCCACCCCCAGCTGTCCTGGGACCTCAGCGCCTAGGTTCCCAGAGCCACAGCAGGAGACAGCTGCTAGAGCCCTAAGCTGGGTCCTGCCAGCCGTGACAGCCTCGGCCTCTGCATTCTCACCCCGGGACCCAAGTGGCAGTGGCGTCCCAGGAGAGCAATGGATGCCAGCTGTGCTTCCGTGGGATCTACACCCGTGCTGGCCCAGAGTTACCTCAGCCTGCCCTTCTCCTCCACTCTCCACTTCATTCTGAAGGAAGCTGGGCCAGGCAGTTCCACCTGTGGGGAGGAAAGATGCCCCAGAAATAACAGCCATTTTTCGCATAAAGCCTGAGGCCAGGAAGGGCGTGACCTGTGGCTGAGGACAAGGCAGGAGTGAGCCTGGATTAGCCAGGGTCTGGATGCCAGCCTGGCAGTCCAGCCCTGCCAGCCGCTGGAGGCTGTGGGCTGCGGAATGGGGGTGGCAGCACGGGGGGCCCCCTGTGCTTCCCTCCACCCTCTGTCCCTCACCAGGCCACTCTCCTGGCCTGGGGACAGGCGTGAGCGCTCCTGCCATGGCCTCCACCCTTCCTTCTGCTCCTTCTCCCTCTCTTCCTCTTCCCCCCTCCTTCCCTCTTCTTCTCCCTCTGCCTCCCTGCTCCCACCTTTTCCTCCTCCTCTTATTTCCTTCCTCCTCTTTAGTCATTGTGGGGTGCAGACCCCCAGAACCAACGGGACAGCCCAGTTGCTTTGTCTCTCTCAAGGGGCTGGCCCTAAAGCAGACATCACACCACATGTACACTAAGAAGACAAATGCTTTAGGTGGTGGCACAGTCCTGCAATTCTCCTAGTCCAGGAGGCTGAGACAGGAGGACTGCAAATTCAAGTCTGCCCTGGCAATTTAGTGAGATCTGCCCTGGCAATTTAGTGGGTGCAGAGCTGGCTTTGCTGTCCCCTAGACCTTCAGCTGAGGGGTGTGACAAAAACCCTCTTCTTGGGTCAAGAAGATGGCTCAGTGGCATAAGTGCCTGCCTGGCAAACGCAAGGTTCTGAGCTTGATCCCTGGTATCAAAAAACAACACTATCACCAACAAAAAACCCCATCTTTTCTTTTGTTTTTTTGTGGAACCAGGGATTGAACTCAGGCCCTTGTGCTTGCCAGGGAAGCACTTATTCCACTGCGCCATCGCCCCAGCCTCTTATATTTATGTCAGCTCCATGGTGGACCTTGGGAGGGGCTGAGGAGGACACAGGCTCTTTCAGTGCTAGTACATCCAAGCTGAGGAGGGAGGTAGCCATGGAAACCCACCATACCAGGGCCCAGGGACCAGGCTGGCATAGGCAGGGGAAGCTTCTTGGAGTATGTGAGCCTTAGAGCTCCTGGGATCGGGGAACATTCTACACACAGTGTATACACAGCAGTGTGGGAGGGAGGGCAGGGTGCACTGGGACAGAACATGAGGGGCGACAGCAGCACCCGGTCTTTAGGCCTCAGGGCCCGAGCTAGGGACTGTGCCAGGCACTGAGAATGAGGCCTGGCAGGATTGGGTGTGGTGGATGACTTGACTTTTTTCCTTCCCCCAATGCTGCAGGCTGGGTCCTGTCTGAGGACTCCTGCAAAGGCTGCAGGCTGACTTTGCAGGCCTGGTTCTTTTCAGAGTTCCCTGCCCAACCTCAATTTTCAGCAAAGTTGGGTGTTTCCAATTTTCAGCTCACCAGTCTGTGAGCTCCAGTGAGCAGGGATCCCTCGTGAGGATCTCAGTCACTGGGTGAGGACAGAGCAAGGAGGTGGGAGTGAGATGCATGAGAGTCTAGTGGGCAGGAGGCTCCTGGGCACCTCAACAGACGGGCATCTGAGCGCAGGCACAGGCTGCTGCAGTTTTTCCCCGGGGCAGTGGAGCGGCTGGGGAGCGACTGCGCCCACAGTCCCAGAAGGAGCACAGGCTCCGGTGCAGCGGGTTCTTCTCTGTCCCTGGGCTGGGGTCTTCTCGCCGGTGCTCTGGTGACAGCTGCGGCGGGGCGGGGTTGCTGACCCTGGCCCGCCGCCCCTCCTCGCGCTGCTGCCTTTGCCGGCCGGCCGTGCATTTATAAAGGCTATCCAGAGGGGAAGGGGATGAAAGAGAACTGGGATGTGTGTGCGCACGCGCCAACTCCCACGAGGAGCGCCATTATTATGGACTGCCAACAGGCACAGAAGGGACCACGTGGCCGGGCTCCGGGCCGCGCGTGGGCCCGCGGGCTGTCGCGCGCCGACTGCCCCCCGACGTCGCCCCCACGCGCCCAGCTGCGCATCCGCCTCAGTTTCCCCGGCCCCGCCCGGCGGCCGAGGGCGCTGACGTCAAGGCGCGCGGCATTGTGGGGCGGGCGCGGCGCCGGCGACGCCATTTTCGGGGCGGGCGTGAGCTGAGGAGCGGGGCCGGCCGAGGATGCTGCGAGGTGGCCGCCGAGGCGCTCCCTGCTCGTGACCGCCGCGCCCAGGGACAGCGCGACCGCGCAGCCTCCGACCGGACGGTGAGTGCGCGACCGCGCCGGGTCCTCGTCCCGGCCGCACCGCGACTGCGTCCCCGCCCCGGCCCAGGCCCCCGCCCGCCCCGCCTCGAGCCCTCCTCGCTCGCGACCCCGGGCCGAGGGCAGCGTCGCCTCGCCCGTGTCCCCCCGGCGCGGCGTCGCTGCCCCTCCCTGCCCGCGTTCTCCCAGCTTTGAGCCCCGTCCGGCGGCGGGGGTGGCCGTCCCCGCGACAGCTGCGGGGGCGTCGGTTGCCGGCTTTGTCCGCAGTCGCTTCCTTCGGCCCCCGCCTGGGCGCCGCGCTGTCACCGCGCGCCGGGCCCTCGTTGCGGGTGGTCCTTTCCCAGGGAGGCGACCGCCGCCGCCGCCGCCGCCCAACGTGCGGCACCCGCTGACAGCCAGGGCTGTTCTGCGTCGCACGGGATGCCCCTTTTTCTTAAAAATTAAAGCGTTAGAAAAGTGAAATGGATGCGTGGAGTGGATGGTTTTATAACAAGATTTGAGGCTATTTCCACGTGTAATGTGGTAGAATTGGTGCCGCCCGCTATTTTAGGCTCATTAATAATTTGCATATTAAATAATGAGTTCTTGCAAAAATTCATTAAAAAGTGTAAAAACAAAAATTTTGAGATACATAATTTAAACTGCTGTGTAAAAGAGCAGCAGCTTTTTTGATTCTTTGTATTAGTCAAACCCCAAAGCTTGTTTTTATTGTTGATCATGACTAAGCCTTTGATTGGAATCAGTTCCTAATGCACTATGAGGAAATAGAAGTGACCTCCTCAAGTCCCCGAAGCGTATTACAGTTTACTGATTTAGTTCTTTAGGGACCAGCCACAAGCCCCAGTCATCGTGGGAAATTTGACTCATTGTTCTGTTGTCTAAGTATTTGTATGGATACAGAGATACTAACTCTTTGATATCTGATTATGTGGAGTTATACTGGAAGGAGGCCGGCACTCTCCAAGTCATCAGAGAATGCAACATCATCTTGCAGTTCAGCCTGGCCGCTCTGGTGGTACCAAGTGGTGAGGTGGTGTGGGACTGCTGGTGACCTCACTGCAGCCATCTCTTTCATCTGATGGGTGTGGTGGTGCAGGCCTGCAATCCCAGCAGTCTAGGAGGCTGGGGCAGGATTGTGGGGTGCAGCCTAGCCTAGGTAATTTATTGACTAAGAAGGGCCCCTTCTCAAAATTAAAAAAAATAAAAAATAAAAAAAAAGGTCTGGGCATAGAGCTCAGTCTATGGCTGATAGCTATAACCCAGATATAAAAACCCCCAGATAGCACTGCGTTCACTCTCTAGTGTTGTAAACAAAAAAAACCAAAAAACAAAAAACAAACACCCCATCCAAAAACCAATCCACAGAAAATCTCCACATAGTTCACAGGAAATGTATAAAGACATGCACTGGAATCAGGGTGCAGATTTTTTTTTTTTTTTTTTTGGTGGAACTGGGGATTGAACTCAGGCCCCCTTGTGCTTGCCAGGCAAGTTTTTATTTTACTGAGCTATCTCCCCGGCCCCAGGATGCAGATTTTATCCAGCAAAAAAGAAGCGAATACCACTGGAAAAGGATATACAAGCATCTCAAATGTTTCATAATAAAAACTGAAGTTGTTTTAAATTTTGAAAAGTTTATATACTTACAAGCATCACACATGTTTCATAGTGGGAGAAAGAAGAGTCAGTCCCAATTCTAAAAGACCATAAATGATGTGGAAAGACGATTATCTAAAGATAAAACTAGAAATGGAAAAGTCAGAAGTTAAGTGATTTAGGGCTAGGGAGATGGCTCAGTGCAATAAGCGCTTCCCTGGCAAGTGCAAGGGACTGAGTTCAATCTCCAGTTTCGCCAAAAAAAGAAAAGAAGTTAAATGATTTGGGCACCATGGTTCATGCCTATTAATCCATAATTCGGGAGGCTGAAGCAGGAGGATTGATAATTCAAGGCACCCTACTCAAAAAAAAAATTGAGTGAATGTAACTAGTTCTTAGGAGATGCCTGGAAAATAAGAAACCAGCAGTCTTTGCAGTAAAGAACTGAGAACCTAGAAAGTTCGTGTCATATTTTAGGCATAGAATAAAAATGATTAGGGATGGGGAGATAGCTCAGTGGCTTAAGCGCTTGCCCGGCAAGCGCAAGGTTCTGAGTTCGATCCCTAGTACCAAAGGGAAAAAAAGAAATGGAATGTTCTAGGAATAATTGCCCTTCATTTCATTTCATGTCATTTTTTGTAGAACTAGGGGTTGAACCCAGGGCTCTGACACTGAGTTAAATCTACAGGTCCCTCCTCCACTCTTTTTTTTTGGTACTGGGAATTGAACTCAGCACCTTGTGCTTACCACTGAGCTGTATCCCCAGCCTTCCTCTTCCACCTTCTGAAAAAAAATTTTTGAGAAAAGGTCTCACAGAATTGCCCAAGTTAAATTCTCAGTCCTCCTGCCTCACCCTTCAGAATAGCAGGGATTGTAAGTGTGAGCAACTATTCCTGGTTTCAGTTTGTTTGTTTGTTTGTTTGTTTGTTTATACTTTAGGGAATGGTCTACAGGGGTCTCACTACTAGATCAGACTCTGATCCCACCTGTTTATAGCCTCCCAAGGGCTGGGATTACAGGTGTGCCCCACCATGACCAGTCTCAGTTGCCATCTCAGTTTGCCCCCAGGGTGGGGCCAGCATAGCAAGCCAGGGGATCGAACCCCTGGCCCCCTGCCTCTGCTTGCAGGCACTGTAATTTGCTGAGCTGTTTGGCTGGCCCTGGTTTTAGACACTTGTCTCAACTGGTGTTTGGAGACAGATGAAAACACCATGAATCCATGCTGCTTTGAATGCTGTTGGTGTGTTATCCACGCTTAAAACAATGAAGTGAATGTGTGAAAATCCACGGAACAGACATTTAGGTTATATACTGTTCATATGTAAAGTAGAAGTTATTTCCTTAGTTCTAATCACTTACCTCAATTTAAGCAAGGATGGTTCCCTTCTTCCTGCTGTATGACCTGGATGTTGGTGTCCAGTCTGTTCACACACAGCAGGTCATGGTGGTGCAGGTCAGCACTGTCCTATGTGGAGTCAGAGCTGTGGCACCTCCATCCTCCTAGTGAGACCAGGTTGCCACTGTGAGGTGAGTTCTGGTTTTGGAGACAATGTCTCTTGCTAAATAACTTTGTTAACTGGCCTGGGCTTCAACTTTTGTCCTCCTCATAGAGCTGAGATCACAGGTGTGTGCCACCACTGTGCCCAGACCTGTATGTATGTATTTATTTTTTGGCGGAACTGGGGATTGAACTCATCAGGCCCCTGTGCTTGCCAGGGAAGCACTTTTTTTTTTTTTTTTTTTGGTCTCACTATGCAGTTCAGGCTGGCCTTGAGCTCACTTTGTAGCTCAGGTTGGTCTTGAACTCACAACAATTCTCCTGCCTCAGCCTCCCCAGTGCTGGGATTACAGGCATGTGCCACCACACCTGGCTCTTAGGAAAGCACTTATTCCACTGAGCCATCTCCCTGGCCCCGAAGACCCATATTTAGAGGGTGCCTGTGATTTAGTCAGGCCCACCTGAATAATCTTCCTGCCCTAAGTCCACCGACTCGGGCCTTCATTACTTCTGTGAAGTTCCTCTTCTAGCAGTTTCTCATCTGGAGTGGTTGGGAAAAGGTATCCATGCACACCAGGAATCTTGGGGAGAAAAGGCATCTTACCTGCCTGCCTCGCAGTTTTGTTGTGTTCCCAAGGCCATTTGTAAGCACTTTTCACTTAACTTCAGGGTGATAGTTTTTGAACATACAGATGTTTTCTAAAATTTAAAATGCTAAAATTTGAAGTCCTTTGCTTCACAAGCCTCATTTATTCTACAATTCTAAAAAAGATAGGGGCTGGGGAGATGGCTCAGTAGAATAAGTGCTTCCCTGGCAAGTGCAAGGGCCTAAGTTCAATCCCCGGTTCTGCCAAGAAGAAAGAGAAAAAGATGGCTGCATTCGTGTTCGTGCAACAAAGATGGCTATGGTCCTGTTCACTGCCTGATGCGAGGTTTGCAAACAAAAACAAATTTTGCCAAACACTTTTTTTTTTTTTTGGCAGAATCAGAGATTGAACTCAGGCCCTTGTGCTTGCCAGGGAAGCGCTTATTCTACTGAGCCATCTCCCTGGCCCCCAAACACTTGTTTGTTAACAGATTGTTTGCAAACAGAAATGTTTGTGAACCGAGTACCACTGTATGTCATTTGGCCAGTTTGACTTATATTAAGATACAACCCAGTGGGTTGGGGCTGTAACTCAGTGGTACAATGCTTCCCTAGTAAATGCAAGGCCCTGAGTACCATTCCTGCTACCAAAAGAGAAAAGAAGAAAAAAGATACAGGCCAGCTGAGGGATCTAGCTCAGCAGCACAGCACTTGCCTGTCAAATGTGAGGTTATGAGTTGATTCTTGGTACCAAAACTGATACAGCCCAGAAAGTACTTTTGTGCCTCTTGTCAGTCATTGGCCTGGCCAGAGGTTAATTTTCCTACTCTGAAATTTCATATATGTGAGGTCACTTACCATATATATATAATTTTTTTTTTTTTGGAACTGGGGATTGAACTCAGGACTTTGTGCTTGCCAGGGAAGCGCTTATTCCACAGAGCCATTTTCCCAATACCATGTATTTTTTCATCCAGCTCTTTTTTTCTTTTTTCTTTTGTGTAGCACCCTGCTTAAAATGCACTTGCTTTGGTCCTCAGTACCAAAAACAAAAACAAACCAAATAAAGCGCGCTCGCATGGGTGTGTTAGTGTGTGCATCCGCAGTATTTCTCTTCCCAGTACTGTTCTGCCGTGTGAATCCGCACCTGGGGCTGCTGCTCCTTTGCAAGGGTGAGCATCCTGACCGTTTCCTCTGGGTCGGTACCAGAGGTGGAGTTACTTGGAGGATAGAGATGATTAAAGGAGCTGTCAGTTTGCCAGAGTGCTTGTGCATTTTAGTGCCCTCCTACTGTGTGTGCTCCGGTTGCTCCACATCTTCCGCAGCCCGCGTGGTCTGGGTCGTCGTAGCCATCCTGCGCATGTGTGGTGAGCACTTACGTGCTTGCTGGCCATTTGGGTGCCTGCCCTTGAGGAGTGTCTCTGTTCAAGGCTTTTGCCCATTTAATGCTTTAGGTTCACTCTTGATGTCTCCTGTGTGTAAGATGATGCAGCACGAGGCTCTCAGGGACGTGGTGACCCACCCGCCAACCTTTCAGGCTCTAAGGCGAGAGCCGCACGAGTCTTGTCTGGCTGGTCTTGTGGCTCAGTGACCGTGTGCTCACTTAGCGTCTGTGAGGCTCTGGATTTGGCCAAAATTCCAAGCTAAAACGAAACAAAATAAATCTTATAAACTTAATGTAAAATAAGAAAAAAATTGGATTTTCTCTTTATTATTGAGTGTAGGTTTTTCCTTTTCTTTCTCTTTTTTTTTTTTTTTTTTTTTTTTTTTTTTTTTTTTTTTTTT
>PVKA01049401.1:0-13197 GCA_004027165.1 Ctenomys sociabilis | reverse complement strand
TTCCTTGCATCCCATAAATTCCTGTAAGTTGTGCTTGAATTTTCATTGAATTGTAGATACTGTTAAATTTCTTGTTTAATTTCTTCTGTGATGCATTGATTGCTGAGTAGGGTGTTGTTTACCTTCCATGAATTTAGTGGGTTTTTCTGGTTTCTTTTGTCATTTATTTCCAGTTTCATTGCATTGTGGTCTGATAGTATGCATGGGATGAATTCTATTTTCTTGCATATACTTACGCATGACCTCTGGACTAGTATGTGGTCTATTTTGGAAAATGACCCCTGTGTAGCTCAAAAAGATGTGCATTCAGCTGTGGTTGGGTTTCACACTCTGTATGTGTCCACCAGGTCCATTTGTTCCAAGCTCTGGTTCAGTTCTGCTACTTTCTTGCTAATTTTTTGTCTGGTTGACCTATCTTTTTGAGATAAGGGTGTGTTAAGGTCTCCTGTTAAGATTGTGTTTTTAGACATTAAGTTTTTCATGTGCATTAAGATTTGTCTTACATAGTTGGGTGCTCCTGTGTTTGGTGCATAGATATTTATGATTGTTACCTCTTGCTCTTGAATTTTTCCCCTGACTAATATGTAATGGACTTCTTTCTGTCGTTTGATCCTTCTTGGTTTGAAGTTGAGACTGTCTGAGAACACAATTGCTACTCCTGCTTTTTTCTGAGGTGCTGGGGCATGTAGTATTCTTTTCCATCCTTTGACTTTGAGCCTATGAATGTCCTTTTGAGTTAAGTGTGTTTCTTGTGTGTGGCATATGGTTGGATTTTGTTTCCTAATCCATTGTGCCAATGTATTTCTCTTAATTGGAGAATTGAGTCCATTTACATTGATGGTTATGATTGAAATGTGCTGACTTATGTTTGTCATGATGTTTACCTGCTGTTGTTTTCTCCTTTGTATCCTGTGTTTAATTGTCTGTCCTGTTTAGTGGGTTCCTTCTGTTCTCATTCATGAACCAGGGATTGAACTCAGGCCCTAGCGCTTGCCAAGGAAGCACTTATTCCACTGAGCCATCTCCCCAGCCCCTGTGGTCTCTCTCTAGAACATCTTTCAGCAGCCTGTGAAGGGATGGCTTTGTCATAATGAAACTTTTTAGTTGTTCTTTGTGGTGGAAGTATTTCCCTTCTCCATCAAACTTGAAAGAGAGTTTTGCAGGGTATAATAGTCTAGGCTGGAGTTTGTTTCTGTGCAGGACTTGAAGCACTGTGCTCCACACTCTCCTTGCCTTTGTGGAGAGAAGTGTAGAGAAGTCTGCTGTAATTCCGATGTGTTTTCCTTTGAATGTGAGCTCCTTCTTCTCTCTAGCAGCTTTCAGTATATTATTTTTGTGTTGCATTTCTGGGGTGATAACTATCATGTGTCTTGGTGTGTTTCTACTTGGGTTGAAGTTATTTGTTGTTCTGTATACTTCAGTGACCTGAATTTTGGATTGTTTCCTCATATTTGGGAAGTTTTCTGCAATTATTTCTCCCCAAATTCTTTTTATGTCGTTTGTATTGACTCCTTCATTCTCATTGATACCGATTATTCTCACATTGTTCATTCTGGCGTCATCTTGCAGGTGATGGATTATGTTTTCCTGCATTCTCGTTGTTTTTAAGAGATCCTTTCTCACCTTTTCACTAGCTGCTCCGGCATCTTCAAGATCTGAAAGTCTGTCTTCTCTTTCATTCAAAGGGTTTTGTAGACTCGTGATTGATATTTTTAGTTCTTCTATATCTCTTTGAATCTGTTTCATGTGTTCTATTTCTTTTCTGTATTGCTCATTCAAGGAATCCATCATATTTCTGATCTCCTCAATTTTTTTATCTGTGTCTTCTTTAGAGGTAGTTATTAATTCTTTTTGTGCAGTGTTTCTTCTATGTTGGGTTTCCTGTGTATATTTCTGGACTTGTTTCTTTATTTCAGGTGCTATGACTTCAAAGAATTCTTTTTTTTCAAAGAATTCTTTTTTGATTTCAGAACTTATTTCTGCTTTGAGTTCCTCATGATCTTTCTGCTGTTGTTTCTTTGCTTCAGATGATGTTAATTCATATATTTCAGCTGGAATAGTGCTCTCTGCACTTGTTCCGGGTGAGCATAGTTTTTCCACCCAATGTTTCTGGAATTCATTCTTTATTTGAGATACTATGTATTCAGGTATTTCTTTTTTAATTTGGGGAATTACTTCTCGTTTTATTTCCTCTATAGCTTTGTGCTGTTGTTCCTTTGCTGCTGCATCTGTTAATTCATTCATTGTATCTGAGCTAGTGTCCTCTGCCCTTACTGATGGACTCGAGATCTGGGATTGCGTTTTTCCCCTTTTCTTTGTCATTTTGTATAGCACTGACCTTGACCTTTGTTGTAGAGCTTTGGTGCAGCTATAACCTTAGCTTGCTATGAGATTCGGGTGCCAGTCTATTGAGGTTGGGATTATCCAGGTATGCCTATCCTGGATCTAGCTGTTGTGTTCAGTTCCTTTTTTGCTGCAGCTCCTTTGGTTCCCCTCTGTTGGTTTTCTGTTCAGGCAAGCACGAACCAAAAGGGATGCAGAGCAAGTAATGAAAATTCCTGGTCTTAGCTGGTTTTTGTGCGAGGCTCCGGAAAATTGCCGGAGTGAGCCCTCCTGTGTCAGGTAGGTCGTTCTCTAGGTGGGTGGGCCTGGGCTTTGGTGGATTTTCTGGGCTCCCAAAAGGATAGTGGATGATCTTACTCACTGAGTAGGCTGTACTGGTTCAGCCAGCCTGTGCTGGGTCTGGGTCTACAGGCCGTAATCCGAGAAGGCTGGGAAAGGTCCCTCTGGTGCAGCGGGTCTGGAGCCCTCACTCACAGGCCAGACTGCGCTGCGTTTTGGTCCGTGGTGTGGGACCAAGGATTGCTGAGAAATGTCCCTCTGGCTTGGCAGGCTTGGAGTTCTCACTCCAGGCCGACCTGCACTGGGTCTGGGGCTGTGGGTTGGGACCGGTAATCACCTGGAAATGTTTCTCAGGCACAGTGTGCCTGGAGATCTCACCCGGCCACGGGGGGTGGGGGGACAGGGAATCCCTGGGAAATGTCTCTTGGGCTCGGCAGGTCTGGAGTTCTACACTCACTGAACTTTGATGCCCAGGGAATCGGGGAAATTCCCACTCGTTCAGCGAGCTTTAGGGCAGGGGATCTGGGGAGGTGCTGGTGAGTGGGTCCTGAGGTTGCATGCCACTCACTGACTTGAAGGGCTTGGGGGCGGGAATCCAGGTAGCACACGTGGGAAGAAGCCAATGGCTCTCCCTCAGACTCTCCACACACTCACTGATGTGGGAAGCCTGGTGAAGTCGTGCAAATTCCCACTAGCTGGGAGAGCTTGGGGCAGTATCCAGGAGGCCGCTGGAGTCAGCCCCTGTCTCAGGCCGGTCTCTGGGCCTGGGCTGGCGTGGATAGAATCGAGTAGGCTGCTGGAGTGCGTCTCGCTGTCTCGGGCCAGTCTCTCGGACTGGGTAGGCATGGGTGGGATCAAGGAGGGTGGCGGAGTTGGCCGCGCTGTCTCTGGCCAGTCCCTGGGGCTGGGCGAGCAATTTTTTGTATTATATTATTCTTTTTTTTTTTTTTATACCTATCCTTTGTGAAGTATAACTTTTGAGACTATGGTCTCCAAATCTATAGCTTGCTCATTTATTTTTAGTGACTTCTTTTGAGTAACAAAAAGCTTTAATTTTGATGATGTTGTATTCATCATTTTCTTTGCTGTTTGTGTCCCATTTAAGAAAACAAAGCTTACTCAAAATCTGATTGTCTTAGGTTTTCTTTTAGGATTTCAGAGGTTTTAAATTTTATGTTTAAATCTTTGATTTACTTCTACTTAATTTTAGTATAAAGTTATTTTTCTTATATCAGCACATACCAGTAGAACTTTCTGTCCCTACTGAAAATCTTCATATATTGGTCTAAAGTCAACTGGCAGTGCAAATAGCCGTTGTACATTTTGTTAAAAATTTTATTTACTCTCTTCTTTAGATTGAATAATTTCTATTGTTCTATATTTACACTTCCTTGCTCTTTGTTCTCTGGACTTCAATCTGTTTTTAACTCCAACTAAGGAATTTTTCAATCAGACAGTATAATTTTCATTTCATTTGATTGTTTTTTGTTGTTTCATGTCACTACTGAAATTCCTCCATCTATTGACCATCATACTCAAGTGATCTTGTAGGTCCTTGAATGTATTTGTAAGTTTTTTGGACTCCTTTTGTTTATTCTGATACTTGTTCCATCTAAGTGTCTGTTTCTATTGACAACCAATGGGTCATATTTTTCTGCTTTATCTGTCTAGGTTTATTGTATGCAGGGTATTATGAATTTTACCTTGTAAGGAATTGGATTACATTGTTTTCCTTTAAAGGGTATAAGTTTTACTATTGGAGACATTTAAAATACTGGTGAATTTTCATAATCTTATTATGCTTTGTTTTATTTTTGGTTCAGACTGGTCTATTTCAGTGTTATCATTGGTCATAAGATGTGACCTTTTTTAAGGACACTAATTTTCATCTAATTGCAATTCCTGGTCCCTAAATTTTTCAATGGTTAAAGATAGTTTGGATTGTCATAAACAGGGGTGGATACTATTTGCAACTAGTGAGTAAGGGACTATTGGCAACTTGCGCTGCTAGACATCAATAATGCAGAGGATAATCTCCTGCAATAAAAGAATCAATCTTCTGTTCAAAATGTCAACAGTCCTGAGGTCAAGAAACCCTACTCCATAGTATCATTCTTATCCTCAGCCATGGTCTTTATTCCTAGTGCATGGACAAGGAGGGCATGCACTAGGATGCAGTGTTAACCAAAGCTGCTTCATTCTAGCTGAGCTGTAGCTCTCAGTCTCACAAGGTGTTTAGTATTTCCCATTAATCCATAGCCCCTCAGCAGATCCTCCTCGCCAGGCTGCACTAAGTCCTTCAAAGCCCAGGCTTCAACTAAGGACTTGCCATGAATGCCACACCAATTTCTATCTTCTTTGAAGCTCTCCTCTCTAGTGCCCACACAGTTTCCAGCCACTTTAACAGCTCAAGCTCCAAACTCTGACTCAATCATTGTGTTCACTTGAGTTTTCCCTCCCTGTCCTTTTTGCTAAGTGCTTCTGGGAAGAAGCTCAGCAAACAGACCTCTTTCTTTCCAGCATTTCCCTTTTCATGAATCACAATTCTTTAGGGTCTTTAGTCCAGTGCCTGCAATCAGTTGCTTTGTTCCATTTTGTTCATCTCTATTTTGATAGTGAGATGACCAGTAAGGTACCCAGGGATTGGTTGAAAACACAGCTTTCTTGAGCCCCTTCCTCAGAGATTCTGACTCATTAATCTGAACTGGAGCCTGGGAGTTTGCATTTTAGAAATCTTTAGAAGACAGAGATTCAGTTCCTAGTTGAGACTTTAAGCACCACTGGAACCATATTGGGACAAGAAGAGCATCCTTCACTTTTTCTGCCCCCCCAAGTACCTGCACGTGATTGTGCTACAGATTTGGTACTTTAATGAAGGTAGGAAGCCCTCTTTTGTCCAGAACACTGTCAATACTGAAGCCTCAGGCCTCGTAGAAGATGTCATATAAAGGTAAGGTATCTTAACTTCCATGCCCTGGGACTTCCCAGTAGCAAAGAGTCCAGGAGCTGTAGACACCCGCTCATTGTTCAGAGCCTCTATCGCCTTTGAGATTCTTCCCTGCAGTAGCTTATAGACTTCCGGGTAATGCCGTACTGCAGCCATGAAACCCTCCCCAGCCTCCTGAGACCCAGGTCTGTAAGAGAGGAGGTAAGCCCAGGCTCACTGTTTGCTCACTTCACAGTTAAAGGTAATTTATGAGTTTTAATCACTATGCCACATTGGGAAGTAATGACTGGGACTCATTGCAATAAGGAAAGCCATCTATTTTTATACTCTGATCCTCATCTCTGCAATACCATCTCCAAATTGTCTGTTCCAAAAGCCTCATTAAATGTTTAAACAGGAAAACTCACAGACTTCTTTTCCACCCTTCCTCAATCCAGCATCCCTGGAAGATAGCTCCAAATTATCCACAAACCCCAACTAGGATGTTTTTTATAATCTAGTATTCAAGACAGTTTCACTAAATTCATCTGGAAAGTAAATACCCTGCTAATGCATTATGTAGTGCCAGACCAAGCTTTTAAAAACATACTTCTCTCACCCATTCATATTCAGTTATTTTCTCTTGGCCATTTACCCATGCATTCATTCGTTTGTTAATCCAAGTACAAAACTACCAATGTTACTCATTGTACTATGATAGGCAATGTTTCCAGCTCCAATAATGTAAGATTTATAACCATTAATTGATTCACTCATTTCTTTCATAAATATTCATTGAGCCTCTACTATGAACCAAGTACCTTGCTCAGTATCAGAGATTCAGTAGTGAAGAAGACGGACAAGGTTACTGTTTTCATGGTTCCTTTTCTAAGCTAGAAAAAAATATGAATAGACCATGATGAAATAAATAAGATCATTTTACAAATAACAAGCACCATGCAGGAAGAAAGCTAGGGTAAAGGAATTGCTAATGTTCTGGAGAATGTGGGAAGGCCTTTCCATGGTGTTTACAGTTTGTTGAGATCTAACTGATGAGGCAGACAACGGTGTGGGGAACAAGGGGCAGGATGTTCCAAGCAAATAGGGCAGGAGATACAAAACCCCTACAAAAAGCACTGTTCTCAGAACAGTGAGGACAGCTTTACAAAACTGTCTACCCTGGCTGAAGCATGAGGAATGGCAGAAGTGGGACAGGTGGGTAAGATGCTATCAATGTGGTCTTGTGCATTAAGGAAGATCTTTTGGACTTTTTGTGCTTGGGAAATTTGTTTGCTCCCCTCTCCTGCCATACTTATTTATCCAAGCTTTCATAACAGCATAAGCTTCTGATATTGATTTTAGGCAGCACCTTGGGTTACAATCCAGTCCTACGTTGTTTATATTACTGCGTCACTGCTACTCCAGCTGGCAACTATGTCCCTTTCACATCAATGTGTCCTTCCCATGTGTGTTTGAGAATTTCCTTGCTTCCTGGCATATGAGATGCTCAAGGATGGGGCCTTAGGTCTTTAGTCCAAGACAACAGGAGTTGTCAGATCTTCCTGAACTGTCTCTATGTCTGTCTCCCATGGTAAGGTGACAGGTTGGTGAAACTTCCCTTCCTTTGTCCTACTTGGGCAGTCCTCCACTTAGACCTCACTGTCCTGTCTTGGATCCCACACATGTTCTCATAGAGCAGGCCTTTCTCTTGCCTCTCCCCGTTGAGAAGAGTGCACCATTGCCCACAAAGGATTTCCTCCTTTGTAAAAAAAAAAAAAAAAAAAGCAATCTAAAATGGGCTACAATTAACATTAAGTAATTTCTCAATAGGTCATCACACTACATTAAGTTGTTAATAAGTTATTTTATTTACTTACCTTGGAACTTAGCCAGGAAATCATCTAGCAACTTCTATACTAGCTTTAAAAATGTGCCAAGTTAATTTAGTGTTGTCCCATTTTTAAAGACTTGTCTTGTCACATTCACATCTGTGTGGCTTAATGACCTAAACCTTTGAGGCCCATAAGGCAGTGAAAGGATCTGAAGTAGTTGTATGTTGTATTTATGGGTACATCCCAGAGGCATTTGGTGAGTAGATGTTGGATGAATGAAGTGTCAAAGCGCTAGTGAACTTGGTGTCTTGTCAAAACAAGAAATGAAAAACACAAGAGTTTCCCACCTTTCCCTAGTCCTGATTGAAAAAAAATCTTAAGATGAAATAATAGCACTGTAGCACTATGTAACACTCTCCCAATGGCACTATAGCAATGCCTGGGCCCTATAGTTTACAACCCACTCTCGTATCAGGTCACCTAATTTTGTTGTTCAATCTTTGTGAAATCCCCATGGATTGCACCATTTTATAGAGGGGGAATAGGGTGCTCAGAGAGGCTCAGATCTTGCTTCCACTCTCCAGGCATAGCCAGGAGTTAGAACTAGGCCACATGGCCACAAGTGCCATCTGGGACTCTGATTTTCTGAGCCGTGGTGAAGACTGCAGAGTGCAATGAGAGAAGTGTGGTGTCCTCACTTGCATTGTGATTTGTATTCTTATTCTGCTTTCATCTGACCCTAACCACAAGAGGCATATGCTCCATGGCCCCAGTAGGTAAGGATCTTTTTGTATTTCTGCAAGGTGACTTACTAAGTACAAAGACATAATAACTATTTCTAATCCTTTTTGAATAAATATTTTATTATTGCATGTTACATTTTCCAAAGTTTGGAAATAGCCATCATTTGTTGGACATGTGTGCCTGGCACAAAGCTGTGGACTAGATATACGGTTCCCCATTTGGTCTTCCCGGAAAGGAGGAAACCTCTATACATATCTCAGTTACACAGATGAGGAAACAGCCTTGGGAAAGTCAAGAGACTTCTCAAGGTTACGGGAGTGACCAGTGGTGGAGCCTGGGTCAACTCAGCTCTTTAAGTTCTTGCACTAGTCTTAACCTGTCTCTTTCCTCCACCACTCTGACTTTATGACCTTTCTGACATAAAGAAGACTCCATTGTTTCTTCTCTTGCCCACGCAATTCACTGCCTAGGAAGCTGTGGCAGAGTTGGAGCTTGTCATTCCTTGTTGCTCCACACTAACAGGGATCTTATTTAGCTGGGAGTAGGGTGCATTGACCTAGTTCTGGGGCTACTTTCTGGAGCCCAAAACTCCTCATCCTTGGTAGCCTAGTCTTACAAAATCTTCAAGTTCCTAGCTTTCCTTCTTCCACCAGTGTTACAATTCATGCTTTTTGCTCATTTTTCACTTATTCATGGTAAAGCAACATTGAGAGAAGATTTAAATCATGATGCATGCTTAATGATAGCTAACCCCTATTTGTGGATCAGGCTTAGTCATAGAAATGTGTGAGGAGGAGTTTTGTAGCTCTAGCCTCAGTTGAGCAAGGGAAGTGTTCAAATAGAGGACTAGATTATGACATGGACAGGGCAAAGAGACCACAGTGACTCTGCCCAGGAGGGCCGGTTGGACCTCAGGGGAAGAGACCTACCCTGAGCCCATAATTTGTCAGGTAGGGCTTTCCTGGTAGAAGAAGCAGCACATGCTAAGCCATGTGAATAAACAAGCACCAAATGGGAAAAGGGACATAAAAACAGTTCTACAATCATGCTATAGGTAAGGAAAGGGGGACTCAGAAGACCAGGTGATTGTCCAGTCTTTGAAATAAGATCCTGGATCCCAGTCTGTCTAAGTATTGCCAGCCTGCCTGCTGAATATTTCTTGCTGCAGAGAAAGGAATCACACAAGATGGAAGGAGGCATACTGTGTGCTGCTGTCTGAACATAGGGCACACATGCACACGTACACATACATTTGCACACATGCACAAGCATACCATTGTGCAGAGAGAGCAGCAGAGTTCAGGACAGGACTCAGCTGCTTCCAGCATCTCTGGGAATTCGGAGGCTGTGATGAAGTCGTGCTAGAGGCTCTCCACATCCTAGCCAGTGGTGAGGAATCCCAACAGAACAATTGGGATTAATTGGAATCGGCCTGATTGATTGGTCTGTATGAACTTTCATCAGAGCAGCCCTGTGATGTGGGCAGAGACAAACAGCTGAGTTGGCTCTAATGGACCCCAGCCAGGAGGAGGAAATGCAAGGGTCAGCTTTGGCCACAGGTAGGACAGATGCCAGAGCCAAGCTGCCAGCTCTCCACACTTAATCATGGTTAGCGTCTTTCTTAATACTGGAAAAGTCCAAGGGCTCCAAGCAAAGGACTTTAGGCTAAGGAGGGTCTTCCCATAGTTATGCTGGGATACAAGATCCCCTCTCCAGTCTTGTGTTTCTCTAGTTACCTACCTGGCTGGTCTAAGCTGTGTGTGATTCCATAAGCAGATCCACACTTCTGTCTTTCTTCCCTCTTTTCTGACTGTTAACTGCTCTCCCAGTCCTCTTGGGTCTTAGTGTGCCCCTCAATCATGTAGACAACTTGTGAAACACAGATTGTCTTTGAGCAGACCTGAGTAGTGGAGGGGTGTGTCTCCAACAAGTCCCCAAGCAGTGTTTCTGCTGCTGCTCTGTGGACCATACTTTGAGTCTTCCTTTATTTTTATTTTTATTTTATTGAAATACAAATATCAATGAGACAGTTTTAAGATACCTTAACAAGATGGATTTGATAAATTAATACATTGCAAACTGTTTTCATAATGTTTTGGTATCATAGAAGGTGCATACATGATATACTTACAGACAGTATGTCTCTTATCAGTAAATTAAGAGACTGTAGCTGTTTGCATATCTTATTTTTTATACCTGAATTACATCAAAGATCCAATAATTAATACTTTCTACCTTGTATTTCAACCACCATTTTTCTAGTGGTTGTCCATAGTACTAGAAGGTGACATAATATCCTGTCCAACAATCATTAGTGCAAATCTTGCCTCTCATAGAATTATGTAGAAGCACGGCGTTATCTATCCCAACTGTACTGTCCATACACACACATCATGACTCTTTCTATATCCCTTCCTTTGTCTACACCTGTCAAAGATGGGCACACCTTTGTCATTCAACTAATTTAGGTGCCTGAACTCAATGACACAATCCAACACAGTCCAGCATCCCACAACAATAGTGAGTTATCTGAAGAAGTTGTCAACCATAGCCATTTACAGCTCAACTTCTTATTATGGCCCCGAGGTGTATACCTCATTTTTGTACTTTTCTGCTGGATGGATAAGGCCGAGATAGAGCAAGACCTGTATACCAACACATGTACTTTTTGTTTCTTATGAGGTCAGTGAATTCCCCTCAGGGTTTATCTTGTAGTCCTGTACCTTACTCTGTAGATCTTTTGTCTGTGTCATTCATGTGGATGAGTCACGGCCAATGCTTGACCAGTTTTCTCTCTGTGAGAGCCTGAGAGAAAGTTTTCTCTCCATGTGACTCTCCCCAGGCACACTATAGCAATTCGCTCTCTTTCCTCTGTGGCTCCATAATCTCCTTCTTCAGAAAATTTGGAGCTCAACTGAGTTGCATGATGTTGCAGTACAGATTCTCCTATATCCTGAGTCTTTGCTGACCTTGAAAGGCTGTGGCCAAAATATTGGCTGGACTGTGGCTCTTCTATTTCTGGAATTTTGTTCTGTGAACTTAGGTTGTTAATCATCCAGAAGAAAAGCTGATTAGTATCCTGTAGCATATGCTATTCTCTTTGCCTTCTCTGACTCAGTTGTTTTCAGTTGTTGTTGTACATGTCTTCCTTTTTATTCACTTCCTTATCCCTTTCCATCTGCAAAATTCCTGAGACTTCTTGGTCCAATATCATGTCCTCCAGGAACCTCTATCAGACAGCCCTACTCTTACTGTGCACACAATGCCTGTCCTACTATGCAATCCTTATCCTTCTTGGATTCATCTCTTCTTCCCCTGACCTGGCTTGTGCTGTTTAAGACCACCAACCTGGCTTTATTCATCAGAGTTCTAGAACAGGTACTGGCACACAGTAGACATCAATGTGTGTTTGCAGAAGTAAATTATGTAGAGTGATTGCAAGTTTTCCACACACTTTTTTCCTTTGTCTTCGTAGGGGAAGGGTTTGGACACTGGCCACCAGATTCAGAGTTTGTTTATCGAATGGTATACAACTATTTTTGTGACTTGAAATGAAGCTTCCAGCTTTTTGGCTGAAGAATAAGAAAGGATTTTTAGGTGGAGAGAGAAACTCTAGAAGATTCAAAGGGACTCATTAAGGACAGTGGTGGCTATTTGATTGGCCTAACACCTTGGATTTTGACCATGTACATGGAGTCTGCCAATTCAGTTTCTACTTCGAGACAGGATGGGTGTGGCTTTGGAGAGGCCTAGCAAGTACTCCACTCCTTTCCCTGAATGGACCACTGAGTCCCTTCCAGGTGAAGGTGGATAGCTCTATTTCTTCTAAGGTCCCAGGATTCTGCTGAGAAAAGTATATTAAAATAATGTGATATTGGAACTTAATTAGAGACAAAGCCCAACTGTAAGCTTTTACTGACCTAGATTAAGGTAAGGATAACTACTCCCTAAGTGAGCAATATGTTTAAAGATTCTCCTTTAGGGAAGGCTACAGCTTGCAGATGTGATTTCTCCCCTGGATTCATACCTGAACATTCCTAAACATTTAAATTGAAAGGGAATAAATTCACAAATTATTTTAGTTGTTTTCAAATATCCAGATATTTGAATTTGTATTGACCCCTGATTTGGCTTGGAATTTAAATTTTATTTGTTCTCCATGCCTTCTAATTAATAATATATAATAAACAGCTTTTATTGAATATTTAGTAAAAACTAAATATCATGCTAAATATCATATCCATACTATATTGTTGGGTCTCTGAAGAAAAGCAGGAAGCACTCTTGGAGTTTGAAATGAACCGTGTGAAGACACATAGCTTAGAAATGGCAAGTTCAGGGTTTCTTCCCAGCACTGGCTCTCTTGATTATCATGTGGGTTTGCCCAGCACTTCATGGCCAGATCCTCACATAGTGTGAAGTATTTCTTCTCTTAAAGCCAGGAAACTTGCTGAGGGGAATATGATCTTCTGGAAGTGTTGGAGCTTCTGGAAAAGCATTTCTATCTCCACTGTGAATATTTTACTTATCTTACCCTGGTTACCAACTCATTTTTTTGTTATTGAAGAACAAATAGCAATGAGACAGTTTCAAATCAAATTAACAGGACAGATTCAATAATTAATACATTGCATATTGTTTTTGTAGTGGTTTGTTGTTGTACAGTGTGCGTACATGATATTCCACTTACAAACACAATTAAAGCAGATATCTCTAATCAATGAATTAAGAGAATGTAGCTGTATACCTATCTTTTCTTAAAGCTGAATTATGGTATAGTTTCAATAATTAATACTTTCTACCTTGTTATCTTTCTAGTGGTTGTCCATATTACTAGAAGCCGAGATAATATCCTGTCCAACCACCATTAGTGCAAATCTTGCTTCTCAGGCAAGATCTGCCCTAATGGTGGTTGGACAGGATATTATGTCGGCTTCTAGTACTACGGTCATCCACTAGGAAAATAATTATTGAATTTTTGATATAATTCAGGTATAAAAAAATAAGTAAGCAGCTACACTCTTAATTCACTGATGAGAGATATCTGCTAAAATAATACCTGTAAATATAATA
>PVKA01049400.1:0-13265 GCA_004027165.1 Ctenomys sociabilis | reverse complement strand
CAGAGAGAAATAGAGAGACACACAGTGACAGGTATAGAGAGATTTTCTACCTCTGATGAGATGGATTTAATATTGCCTTCCAGTTTAAACTATGATCCAGAGAGGGAGAAACTGGAGCAAGGGGCCTGAAAATCCAGGAGGAAAGGGAGCCAGGGAAAAATAAACCCACATAGAACCTATGTTTAAAGTCACCTGTTGGGGTTCCAGTTCTCTCTACCACACCCAACGCTAGCTAGCCCCCTGAGCTACAGGGTGTGGTGACAGGGGTGTGTGGTCAGTGACTAGAAATGCAGGGTGACTGTGGGAGAGGCCAGGAAGGGTCACCACAACCAGGGCCCCGTCTTGCTACCCTTGTGTGCCCTGTAACCAGTGACTTCACATTATTTTTGGTAGTAACATATATTTCATGCCACAGCTCAAAACACACAAAATTCCCCTCACCAAAATACCCTTACTAAGACAGTGCATCCTATATTTCTTTATTCTACTCTGTTTTTAAAACTGTGGTTATAACTCATGATTTGTTTTTACAACCTACAGTGAGTTATGACCTACAGCTCTGGAAGTTGCTACTAGAAACAAGTTCTCTCCTCAAAGCTGAACATGCCTGCCTATAAACCACCTGGGGTCTTGTTAATATAGATTCTGATCCAATGGGCTGACCGAGGCCCTGATCTCTGAATTTCTAACAAATGCCAGGAAATACTGCTACTGGCCCTCAGACTAGAAAGGCCCTGGCCACATTTCCTGGAAAGTAACAATTTCAGCAAGGGGTTATGGGAATCATACATGCAAGTGAAGAGGAAAGATGAAGTTTTATCTCACGGATGGCTGCTTACCATTCAGCTTCCAGGCAGGACTGCAACTAAAATGCAAGAAAAACATTACCATAATTTGGATCCTGAATGTTCCCAAAGGCAGACGTGGTAAAGGCTTGGTCCGCAGGTGGTACTATTGGGAGATGAGAGGCCTTTGAAGAGATCCTCAGATCATTGCCTGGGATATCCTGACAGGGAGTGTTGGGCCCTGGTCTCTTCCTCTCTGTCTCTTTGCAAAGCCATGGAGCCCACTAGAGTCTCCACAACTATAAACCAAAATAAACCTTTTCTTGTTATAAATTGCTTATGTTGGGTGATTCGTTATAGTAACAGAAAACTTACTAACGCAGAAAAGTGGCGCCAGGGGCTGTGGAGATACTCAGCAGCATAAGCATCTGCCTAGAAAGCACAAGGTCCTGAGTCTGATCACCAATACCACAAAGAAAAGTGACACCACAAAATGGCACCAGTGACTAATAGCTGAGACAATGTGGGAGAGCCTTTAGAATTAGTTTATAGAAAGAGTTTGGGAAGATTCGGAGAAACAGGCTAGAGAAAGCCTAGGATAATGTGAGCAGGGCTTCATGTGCAATTCTGATAAGAGCTCAGAGTACCCGAATGGTGCTAGAAATGTAACTAGTAAAGGCCAGGCCGCTACGATCTGGGGACCAGACGAGGATACAGATGCCACGCAGCATTAGGGACCTCAGAAGGAAGGAAGGAAGGAAGGAAGGAAGGAAGGAAGGAAGGAAGGAAGGAAGGAAGGAAGGAAGGAAGGCAGGCAGGCAGGCAGGCAGAGAGGCAGGCAGGCAGGCAAGCTGAGATAGGAGGATCACTATGCATCTGAGCTGTATAGTGAGACCTTGTACCAAATAAATAAATAAATAAATGATTTAAAAAAGAAAGGAAGGAGGAAAGAAAGAAATGTAGGGGGAGCCTGTAAGTCTGGGCTGCTACTCAGCACTCTGATGGGTTGGGGTTGACAATGGTTTACTCCTCTCTGCTGAGCAGACCCTGGCTGGGAAGTCTGTGGTTCCTGCTCCAGCTCTGGCACAGTGCTGTGAACCTTGCCTATGAGGAACTCAAGTCAGCAAAAGCCATGCAGCAACTGATCAGCTCAGCAGGTCTCAAAGAAAGCTCCAAAAAGCCCTAGCCTGTCAAGACCACCAGCCGAGAGCAAGTTGCCAGGTCAACTGTGGTTGGGAAACACTGCACACTCTTTCCTCCACCAACCATGGAAGGTCCTGCAAAAACCTGCAGTCAAAAGTTTCGTTTGATTTGTTCTAACTCATCTCTTCCTAAACTTATTCAACCACAAAGATTTCTTTTTCTTTTTCTTTTCACTTATTACTGGCTGAATTCTGTCCTCCGTATATAATCCATACATTAAAGCCCCACCGTGACTGTACATGGGACCCTTAAGAGGAAAGGAAGGTTAATTGGGGTAGGGGTGCTAATCCAGTAGGATTGGAGTTATCAGAGGTAGGGTGGCTGAGGGAGAGCCAGTTCCAGGGGCTGCTGGGATGGGCTAGTAGTGTGGCTATTCTACAGATGTGGACCATGGAACCACAGGAGGCTGACCACACCATTCTCCTCCACCTTGATGTCATCATCTTGCCACGTGGGATGGAGACAGAAAGCCTTGGAAACTGATTAGATTTTCCAGTCCTTGCTATTTGGAGCAGCTCCTGGCAGCCAGCTCTTCCCAGCTTCTTATTAAGGAAACACAAGGCATATGGAGTAGAAAGCAAATAGGAAAACTATCGAAGATATTCACTTCATCCACCCTCTACAAACACATGTCTAGCATGGCCGATAGAGAGGACCCTCTTTTCTCACCCTCTTTGCTTCCTGTATACAAGTGAATGCCACATGGATGCTCTTACTCCCTCGTATCCTCCCTCAACCAATCCATAGGGCCCAGAACTTTTGCTCACGTAGAGGAGAGAGAGGCATAGAGTAATGTAGTGAGTTGACGACTGGTGATCAACTTGTAACACCCAGCTGAACTGAACCAGCTTGGTGCTAGGTGTGGGAGGCCTACCTGGGGGTACTGGCAGCATAAGCAAACTGCAGAGGAAGAAGCTGAGAAGGTACTGGGAGCTGTTGGTATTCCTAGGGCTGCTGCTGGTTCTCTAGGAGGACTGTATCATGGCTTTCCGGATGAACCCGGCTGTTCTCACCATCAGAGCTCAGGACTCTGGTGGTGCTTGGAATGGCTACAGTCCATTTGGGGGGAGCTCAGGTCCTTGCTTTAAGCAATGCTTCCTGGCTCCGGAGGGAAAGATGGTACACTGCTTAGTCTCCTGAGAAGCTTGTTGCTCTGGCTTTCCTGATAGGAACTTAGCTCTTCCCATCATTGGAGGACCTCACTGTTGCTGTGGTACCTTTCGGAGGTGCTCTGGTTCTTTGAGCCTCACTTCCTGGCTCCAGTTCAGATCCCTCAGCCTGCTAGCACAGACTTTCTAGCTTCCCCCGCTGACCTTGGCGCCTTCGCAGCACAGATCTATAGAACAGGCCTGCATGAGACATTGTCATGGGCTCTTGCCTCCAACTGAACTAGTAGAGGGCATCATTATGGGCTCTAGGTCTTCAGCTGGACTCGTGCAGGACATTACCATGAGAGCCAGACTCAGCTAGAACTTTTGGCCTTTAGTGTGTGGGCAGATTTACTGCATTCCTTTTGTATATATGACGGTTTGGGTGATTATTTAAAATAATTTTATAATATAGTGTCCTGTGTTGTACTGTTCCCCTGGCAAAACCCCAACTACAACAGGCAGGTATTAGAGGGAGTAGCTGGGGTACCAGCGAAGCCTCCATCTGCTCTCCCAAAAGATGGTTAACTGGATCTCCCTGCATAATGACTGTGAGCCCTGAAGAGCCCTAGGGAACGCTGAGATGTCTTGGAGGGCACTGGGGGGTCTGACCGCCCCCTCATCATTGCTCTCATCCAAATCAAAGCTGACTCAGCCCCCTCTGCTCTCACCTATTTTAACAAACTGGGATCCTTCAATGTTTAATATAATGCAAGGAATTTCCATCCTGAAAGTATCACCCTAGGGCTTGGTTGGAAGAGAGGGAGTGCTGTAGGGTCAAAATTAGAAAACCCCAGCATGGGGTTGTCTCAGTTATTATTGCTGGGATACATACCTGACACTCAAAATGAATGAAGGAAAAGGGTTATTTAGCTCACAGTTGCTGGAGGTTTCAGGCCATACTCAGCTGCCTCCAGGGCAGACTGGCCCATGACAGAGGGCAGCAATTCATGGCAGCAGCAAAGAGCAAGAGAGCAAAATGAAGGAGTAACAACAGTGGCTACAGAGAGCAAGTCTGTCTCTCTGTCTCTCTTATGTTACATTCAGGCTATCCGTCCCAGGCTGGGTGCAGCAGTACCCAGACCCATAATCCCAGCCTTGGATCACAAAGTGTTGAATTAATCACAAACTGTTGAACTGCATCTCAGTGACTGCATGGGGCTTTGGGGGGACAAATACACACAAACCAGGACAGGAGTGTGGACGGAGATCACCACCATTCTCAAATTCATGCTCAGTCCTAGGAGCTAAGCACAGTTTTCCATGAAATCTAGAAGACATGAACCACTTGCTTGGCCCTGGTCCTGGGGGTGGAATCTCCTCCTTACTCTGGGGTGAGTAGCAGCAAGCCCCATGCCTATCGGGTACTAAGGAGAAAGCCTTAAACAGAACCACCGCTGCCCTCTCTAGGAAGCAGTGAGCTATCAGTTTACTCCTGAGCGGCAACAAGGGAGGAGATGCACAGCAAGGTGAAGGGGATTGGAATTCTGACACCACCCCTCAACCTGTGTGAACTTGAGTGCACTGTCTGCTGCTCACCTTGAAGTAAGGAAACTACTAACCATCTCCCCAGGTTAGTGGGAAGATGCACTGAGTCAATATTCATAAAACTTTTAGAAAGGCCTGGCTCCTCATAAGTGCTATATAAATAAATGAATTAATTAAATAATTCAATTCTACCTGACTGGTGACTCCTGGAATTGATGCAACTCAGTAGATCAGAAAAGAGGATGTGTATAGGGATAAATCTTGAGTTCAATCTTTGGTCAAGACCTTGGACGTGACTCTTCTTCCAGCACGCACTGACTGATGGTCTGCACTGGCAAATCCTCCAGGAATTGCCCCCTGGCTGGAGAAACCTGCTATGATGAAAGCCACAGTCCTCTCCCTCTCCTTCTCAGGGCTGTTTATTCATCACACACTCTTCTGGTCTTCCAGCCATCCAGGGCCCTGAGCAGGGTACTGAGCAGGTCTTCTCCAGGAGGACTTTGTGGTCCAGGCCTGGGCTGAGTGCCAGAGACACTGGCTCCCCTTCCACAGCAGGCAAGGAATCGCTGCCTCTTTATAGCATACGGTGCCTACGACTCACTTCCCAGCCTTTCTTGTAGAGGCCAAATAGGACAAAGGCTGAGGACAAAGCTCTCTTCCAGTCCCAGGATCTGCTTCTCTTGTCCTGACCTGGCCAGTTGGAAGCCACAGGGTGGGGCTGCACTTGGAGGGCCCCGCCTGGAGGCACGATATATTCCAGGTGTGGGGGAGGCCCAGCTGGGCGGGCAGGTGTACGGAGGCCCAGAGCAGCTGTGAGGTGTCTGGAAGGCATTTGGGCAGCTAATGAGCAAGGGATCTAATTAAAACATTGGAGGAAGAATCTGGGCCCAAGCCATGTGGCACAGGAAGTGCTACAGGGGCTGCCTGAGCTTGAATTCAGTGAAAGGGGTGCTTGACTGAGTAGAGTCTGAAAGGGGACTCAGCTCTGGTCCTGACCTCACTCCAGGACTCAAGTCACGTCCATCCTAAAGTGGCAGCGACTTCCACACTACAGCAGGGCCCTCACCAAGACAGCCTGCTGCTTACTGGGGACTGAGGAGGGCACTGGTAAAAGGCCAGATCCTCCAGGCCTGTCCTGCTCAGCCTGAGACTGTTTCCAGGACCAACTCTCAGGTGGGAACAGCACTCTGCAGAGTGCCTTTTCTCTGCCACAACCAAAGCTCAGTAGCTTCAAAACTAAGATCTTCAATGTAAGCCCCTTCCCCAAAGTTCAGAATGGAGGCCTGGAGAGACAGGTTCCCCAACCTGACATCTTTCCGGGCACCACAAAAGCAAGCCAAATGAGGACATCAGTCTTCACTGTTAGTCTCGCATCACTGCTGTCGCCATCAGCACAATCATCATCACCACAATGGCCTTAAGAATCTTCTGCTGGTCACCAGCTCAATGCTTCCCCTAGGTGAATCTCCAAGCCTGGTCCAGCAGGCTGCAGCGTCCCCGGGCACAGCCCAGACCCAAGTGTGCGGCCCCGCCCTGGGCCCAGCCTGCAGATGTACTCAGGCCCTACGGATTCACTGTGCAGAGAACTGTCCAGGACCTGCGTTTAGGATGCTGAGCCCCACCCTGTTCCTTCCCACGATGGCCCCGCCAGCCCTGCCCCCAGGCTGCCTCTCCTCTTCCTCAGCTCCCGGTCCCCTCCCATCCACTCCCAGCACTGCAGCTCACTCTCCCAGACTGGAGAGGCAAGTCACCCCTCCCTGGTCACTAACGCAGAGTGTTAATGAGGACCAGGTTTCCACCCTGCATCTGGCTCACCCTGAGAGGGGAGATTCCTTTCTCTTGCCGGCTTCTTTATTCTTCAAATGGCTCAGTTCCCCCACCTGTGCTGGGCTGGAGGGGAGAAGGCAGGTGGGGGAAATGAAGGTTTCTTTCTGGAGTAGGAGTGACAAGAAGGGGGCGAGGAGAAGGTGAAGGAGAGTGAGCCTTGGAGGACGTGAAAGGAAGCAAATGTGGAGGCTGGGGCCCCAGTTCTGGGGGAGGCTGCAGTCAAGCAGGGGTCACACCACAGGTCTAGGGATGGCAGTCCTAGGGAGAGCTGGGTGCCATGGTCACTACTCTCCCTCACACACACTCACATGCACACACACGTGCACAAGCCCCCCGACCCCCCCACGAGCCTCGTCAGGCCTCAGCCTCCGCCCTTGCTTCACTAAACTCACGCAATCGCATCCTCACCCTCCAGACCCTCACAGCTCCCGAGCCCTTGCAGCCTCCCCAGGGACTCCCACTTCCGGTGGGACTGACCATCCCTTCTGGCCCAGGAACGGCCTCTGCCACCTTACAGGGCACTTGCTTGCCCAGGTCTGCTCCCTCGGGCACAGGAGCAGTCTCATTTGTCAGCCTCCCTTGCAAGGGCCTGCGCGCTCAGTGCTCATTCAATCCACACTCAGTGAACTGGATGAATAAACAAACTGATAACACACAGAGAAGCTGGGCGGCATAGTGCCAAGGGAGGGGAGCCCAGCTTTATGCTCTCGTCTGCTTAACCTGGCTTAGGCAGATTCCTTGCCATCTCTGGCCTCAGTGGTCCAACTAGATGAGCCGGGGGAAAGGCGTGCTGCTGTCTCTCCACAGGGAAGGGTCTGGAAAGTACATTCAGGAAATTTTTGAAAAAGCAAAGAAGACAAACCCAGGGGTACGGCTGTAGAGATTGGGGGCTGCCAGAGATTGGGCAGTCAAACCCTAGCAATGCAGAGTGGTTGCAGAGACAGGAAGGGCACCAGTTTCCACAAAGGGATTGCTAGCCTGAACCTCTCAGTCTTAGGTGTGGATGAGGAGGCGTGTTCATTGTCAATTTCTAGGAAGGAGAGACCACAGATGCCTAAAGTTTGTTACTAGTGGACTCATCTAGAAGTTCTTTTCTGTGTCTGACTGCTTTCCTGCCTGCTACTGTCACCAGGTTTTAGGGATGTTGGAGTCTCCTAGAAGTTGTTTCTAGTTTCTTTCTAGAAATTAGTCAAGAAAAGCACAAAAGGTAATGAGGTTTTATATTTGTGAAAGGTATGAAAAGAAAAGAAACATGCTCTACAGAGTGAGTCAGGGCCAACCTAAAGAAAAAGAGGAGTGGACTACGGTGAGAGAGAGCACAGGGACCAAGAGCTCGGCAGCGGCCATCTTTTGTATCTCCCATTCCTCAGGCCAGCATCAGTCAGGGCATCCTATCAGAGACCTGCTTGAGCCCCTACAGGCAGAACTGAAGGTCACACTCTGATTCATTCCAGATACAGGGCTTTGGAAACGCCTGTGCCCGTGTCCTGGCATCTTGTAATTGATGGGGTATACTGGCTTCTCCGACTAGCTTGCCATACCCTAATTTCCTGTCTCACTACTACTCGTACAGTTACAATTCAGAGGATCAGCCCAGGTAGGAACTCAGCCTCTGCAGCTCCCCTCTGACCCTGCTCTGACCCCACTATGACCTCTCACCCCTGAGACCCTGTGGGCACAACGGCTCATCAGGAAGGATGAGGTATCTCGGTACTTGACCTCCAACAATCACAGAAAGTCTTATTCCCGTGAGAACTCCAGTCAAACTCACAGTAGGGACTTTGCCTGTAGTCTTTAGTGGTGGGGGCTACTTGCTTAGAGGAGCAGGCCTCCTGGGCCCAACAACTGAGGTCCCACCTCTCCCTCACCTAGGTACACATCTTTGTTCCACAAAAGTTAAAAACTACTGTCTTTAGCCCTAACTGGAGCCTTCGTGCTGGTCCCCAAGGTCTCTCCTACTCACCTTCTACCCTTTCTTCCCTCCTCTCCAACAGGCCCCCTGTCTAGAGTGGTAGAATTATTCCACCTGCCACCACAGTAGAACTCTCAGGGTACTGACTACACACTGTGAGCCCCACGTTTGCCACAAGCATGAGGTACAACCATCCCCTAGAATGCCCTCCCAGACTTCACTGGGCATCAGGGTAGTGGCCAGCCAACTGAGACTGCTCAGGGAAGGAAGGCAGCTGCCCGTGGGCATTTCCAGGACTCTTCTGTTGTGGATACAGCCTCTGGGTACTAGCTGATCTGCTCCTCAAAGACCCCACAGGGTAGCGCTCCCTCAAGCCACCACCCAGGACTCTATGTGGTAAAAAGATCAGACAGGGGTCTTCCCAAGACTGGCTGCCTCTTGCCTGAGATGCCAGAGGCCACCTTCACCAGGTCAGAGGAAGGTGCAAGAAGCAAGCAGGAGACCACTGAGCCAGACTCACACCCACGCAGGGAGGACAGGCGTCAGCGCTCCACTTTCTCTTTCACTTCTCTTTGCCATGACCACTTTCACTCCTTGTACGGTATGGGAGCCCATTATCTACCAGAAAGACATCTCCTTGTCCTTTCTACTGCGGACTGTTCTAGGTAGGCCAAAGCTGAAGCCCTCCTGTGCACAGGCAGAGGCATTCTGAGTTCCTTTAAATTGTCTCTAGCTGTTACCTCCGCCAGGAAGCCCCTCCTAGTGAGGAACTCCTTCATACATGCTGGAGTCCCCAGTCTGCCAGACTTCAGAGATGATACCATCCTGCTGCTACTGTCACCAGGGCTTTGGAAACGCCTGTGCCCGTGTCCTGGCATCTTGTAATTGATGGGTTATACTGGCCCCCCATAGGCACCCATCAATGTCCCTCCTCACAGGACCTCAAGAAGCACATCTTACCTGTCCCCACTTGCAAGAAGTCCTGGGGATTCAGGTAGGGCTCCTTGTCCTCAGTGGCTTGCTGTGCCCAGTATCCAGCCTGGCTCTGTGGGAAAAAACCTTAGTTTGTGCCATTCTGAGCCTGCCACCCTCGGGAGTGCCACGCTGGGCTGGGCTGTCTTGAGTTCCCTGAACAGTCCTTGTAGTCCTCCCCAGGAATCCCTCTCCAGCCCACCTGCACTCCAGCAGCACCAGAGTGACTGCCTACCCCTCCTTCCCCAACCCCCACCAGTATCTTTGTCCAGTCTCTTCCTTCCCCATAGCGCTCAGGAATCAGTGCCTGTTAAGGGCCCCATGCCCACTTGAATGTTCTTGAGTCTTACTGGAACCAGCTACTACATGAACACCTGTTTAGTGTCTGTGCTGGACTTCAGGGTCTCTAAGGCAAGGGCAGCTCTCCCCAATTTGACCACAGGCTCTGCCTCCACATGCAATCATTGTTCTCTGAGGGCAGTGTCCGTGCCTCCTCCATCAGTCTGCTTCTACCCCTCAGATCCCAGCTCCCAAGAGCTTCTCCTGGACTCCCAGGGGCAAAGACTGTCTGCCTTGTCTGTGGGGCCCCATCCTCTTCCTTCTAATCCCTGAGCTTCCCACAGAAGACGTTAGCCTCTCCCACTAGCTTGGGAAACAAAGATCCCACACGCCCTATCAGACTTTTAATGGATCAGGCCTAGCTACATAATTCCCAAGGAGACCAAGATATGAAGTCTCTTCTTCAAAAAGTAGTTAGAATTTCAAGATGGTAGCAACAGGGCCTGAAATCAATCCCAGGGCTGTGTTCTACTGCCCGGGGCAGGAGCCCCCAGAGCTGGCCCTATATGGAGAGATGGGGTGGAAAGTAAGGAACTGAGAAGCCAAGCTGACTCAGAGCCAAGGAGAATGGGGAAGGGGCTGGGGGTGAGCACAGCAGAGGGACACTCAGGGCATTCAGTGGCGCCCTGGCTCTGTGTCAGCAGGGCCCTGACACCAGGCTCCAGAGCAGACTCAGCCCTGAAATTTGTGCTGCACTCATTTAGCTGAGCCTGGCCAGGACTCAAGTGGGAGAAAGTTCATGCTACAGAGACGGCCATGGTGGAAAGGCCTATTTTTACCCTGGTGGGCAAGGAGGCAGAGGTCAGCGGCAGCTTCACAGGAGTCCCAGAGCAGCCACGCAAGGACTGGTGAGGGCCTAGAATGGGACATTCAGGTGGGAGGAGCAGAGCTGCCCAGGGCCACCCAAGTATTCCTACCGAACAGCGCCAGGTCAGGTGTGCCTCAGACCAAGAAGCAGGTCAGCATGTCGCAGAGACAGGCCCCAGCAGAGACCTGGCACCCATCCCCAGTATTGTACCCTTGGCACTCACATCGGCCTCTACCCTTAGACAGGGTCAGTCTAGAGCAGAGTCAGGGACACAGGAAGTTGTACCCTAGTAAAGCACTACCTCTTCCCTGTCCCCAGGTCCCTGAGGATGTTCCTTGCCTTACAAATCTGGGAGGCACAGAGGGTGGGACCTGGCTTGCCTTGAGGAGACACCTGCAGTGACCCTTCAGCGGTGCAGAAGGGTCAGCCTCTAAATAAGGAACTGGGAAATATGGTTGAATCCAGAGAGCAGAACTCTGGAGAGGACCCTTCAGACAGCAATACTCACACCTTGCTTGAGTGGGGCCAGCGTGTCCTCAGCTCTGGCCTCCTGCAGCCACGCATGTGGCCCTACCTGTCCTCCAGCACGTAGAACATTGTATGTGGAGTGTTTACTTGACATAAGTCCAGTAGCACTCATCAGAAAGGCTTGTGGCTCCCTCTGAGTAATGACAAAGCAAATGTCTCCTTGAACAGGGTTAGGCTGGGCTCCTAGCCACAAACCCCAGATTGCTTCTGATTCCTGGCTTTTTTTTTTTTTTTTTTTTATTATTCCTGGCTTTTTGTGGTTCCCTGGCAGCACAGGGGTGGAAGAGGAGGAGGGACAACACCAGCAGGTCACCTTTGCCTGCCCTGCCTTGCTGTGAGAGGTGAGCGGAAGTCCCTCCAACAGCCACTGAGATAAACAGAGAGAAGTCAGGCGCCCAGTCCCAGTAAATGACCTGGGCTGATGGCAAAGGGCATCACCTGAATGGCACTCCAGCTTCTCATTCTTGGAAGATTCACTCTTCAGTGAAGAACAGTTTGCAGTCCTCCAGGCCTGGGCGCCGCTGCCCCAAAGCCCCTGGCCCTGCTCATTCACCCCCTCCCCAGTTTACCACTTCCTGGCATCACAGCTAATACTGCTATAGGATTCTGAACATTCAGTATCTATTAGTTGCTTTGATCCCAGGTTAAATTTCCCCTCCTTCCTCACTGACTAGAGTTCCTTCCCTCTGGAATGATGGACTATTATCTCTTCTAAGCAAGAGAGTGAAAGTCAGAGATCCTAGGGGCAAGAGCTCTCCTGGAGGCTGGGGTTGGAAGAAAATCAGTGAACTGAAAGAAAAAAAAAAAAATCTACTCTTGTGGCTACACAGTTTGGGTTCTACACGGCCTGGGAAGGACTAATTCCTCATTGTCTTCAAGGATGAGATCTTTAAAGGTGTATAGTGCACAGCTGGAGCCAGCTTCTGAGGCAGCCCTGACAGCTGCTGAAGAACGGGGAGCAGATCAGGCTCCCCAAAGGTATCTCACAGTCTTTATAGGTCTTCTGAGCAGCCCTGAGGCCGTCCCTTAACAAGTCCAACCTGTTCCGTGGGACCCTGCTATTAGGGTCTAGCTCATAAACCACAGAGTCTGAGCTTCAAGGGGAGGAAAGAAGGGTCTGGCCCCAGCCCCCAACTGGGGAAGGAGAGGGCTACAGACAAATGGTTTTTACACTTGGAGTTAATGAGGGTCAGGCAGGGGCACCCAATTGGCAGGAGGGAATAAATGAGAGGAAAAGGGGGGCAGGAGGAAAAGGAGGGTGAGTGTTCCAAATGAGGGAGGCAAGTTGAACACTTAGTCATAAAACCTTGTAGACACATGCCCATAAAGACACAGGTCAGAGCCACACAAGCTCTGCACTTGTCATGGGCCACTCCAGTGCTGGGAAACGTGCAGCAGAGCTCTTCAGACCCTTCCACAGCAAATGCCCTAGGGATGGAAAGTCTGAGCTTGGGCTCCCAATAGATGTTTATTGACCCATCCATTCAGTATATGTGTAGGAAACCATCATGAAATACCACCGAAAGGCATGTTCTAAGCTTATGACAAGAGTCACTGCTACACCGTTATGGCTTCTATCCAGTGCTCCTCCACAGCTTCATGCACTCATAAGAATGGCTTTTGGAAGGTGGCTGGATCAGGAGTGTGTGATACTGGATTCAGAGTATATGGTAACTGATAGTCCACAGACTGGATTGGCATAGCTCTGGGTGTGAGTGCTAGGAAGGCCTACCCTAGATGTGTGTGACACCCAGCCAATAGGTTTATTGCCTGAATGGAATAAAAAGGGAAAGGGAGGCTTGCTGTTTCCTGCTTCCTGTCTTTCTGGCCATGGGCTGTTTCTCCTCGGCCACGTCTTCTGCTGTGCTGTCCTGCCATGGAGCCCACTGAGTATGAACTGAAACCTCCACAGATTGTGAGGTAAACGATTCACCTTTTCTCCTTTAATTTACGAGTGTCAGGTGTTTTGTCCCAGCAGAGAGAAAGTAATTCAGACCTTCAGGTGACAAACATGAGTTCTTTTGGTTTTGTTTGTGTCACTGACTTTTTGAAAGATTTAATTACAGCCAGTTTCCATATGTAACCAGGGGCTCTGAATCTATGGTCTCAACTGATCCTGGGTTAAAAATATACTCCTCCCAGCTATCTGTGCTAATAAGATGCAGATGTTTTCTTGTCATTTAACCCTAAATAATATGAATATCTATGACATGGCATTTACATTGTATTACATAAGTCATCTAGAGATAGCTCCA
>PVKA01049399.1:0-13243 GCA_004027165.1 Ctenomys sociabilis | reverse complement strand
ATTCCCACTCAATCAGTGGACTTTAGGTCAGGGGATCCGGGGAGGTGTTGGTGAGTGGGTCCTGAGGTTTCAGACCAGTCACTGGCTTGGAGGGGTTGGGACAGAGATCCGCGAAGCGCGTGTGGGAAGAAGCCAAAGGCTCTCCCTCAGACTCACCACACTCTCACTGATCTGGGAAGCCTGGTGAGTCCTGTAAATTCGCTCTCGCTGGGAGAGCTTGGCGCGGGATCCAGGAGGCCGCTGGAGTCAGCCACTGTCTCTGGCCGGTCTCAGGTGCTGGGCGGGGGCGGGCGGGATTTTTAATTGTTCTTATATGTGTATGTCATTTTTCTTCCACAGTGATACAGTGAGTTTTGCAGCAAGAGGAAGCATTCTGGAATTTTTGGTTACTGTTAGTATTGATGTATAGCAGATTGCTTATATTCTGTCTGTCTTGCCCTGATTATATAATAAACTGTCAGTACATAACTCTTGACCGGACCTCTCATATTCATGCCTCTCAGTTATTAGGAGGCATTTTGGCTCAGCATTCAGTGGCATAGCTGTCATTTATAAAGTCCCCTAAATACCCCTTGCCACATAATTTTGTATGATCTTTTGGATCACTATTTGTAGCAAGGATACTCAGCTCACGGGTTGATTTCTGCCAAAGTAGCTCTCTTATTAGACCAAGGCCAAAAGCATCTCTACCAAAGAGTTCACATAAGCTCCTGGCTTATGAATAATCTTTTCCCTGGCATAAATGCAGTGCTGAGTTCCAAGGTACATGATGTTAAAATCCGGGAAAACAAAGGCAGATGGACAGTTCTCACCTAATGGTCTCCTGGGCACTGGTACAAAAAATATATGCAAATAGTGGGGGAAAGTGCAGGCCTTTTCAAGGTGTAGTGTTCCAAGCTCAAGAAGACCAAAAAGGAAAGGCACATTTTGCTGTTACTTTGATGGTTTTCTTTGTCATTGCCTGATTATCTTTCTCTGTTTACTCTTCAGCATCATGACCATTTGTGAAAGTTCTTCAGCTTCTCTGGCTTCAGGCTCACTGACACAGTTTAGTAGGATCTTGCAGAGTGGGATACTGAAAGCAGCTGTGTACTAGGCTGTCACACTGCTAAGGTTTTCTGTGCAGGCTAAGCACGGAGAGCTCAGTCACTCCAAAGAGGGAAACATCAGGGAAGGGCTCTGAGCCTGACCACCACCAGCAGATGCCATATTCTCATGTATTCAGGTGACTACACACACGAGCAGGACCAGTATGGGGACACGTTGTATGTAATGGTTCATCATATTGTTTATGTGATTAAGAACCCACACCTTAATATAGAATATGGGAAGTAGAACTTAAGCTCTTACAGACCCCTCTGTTTATTTCATTTTGCCCATTTTCAAAGTTAAGTGGTTTATACATTGATTCCATCATTCACAAGCATGTATTTTGTATCAACTCCACACTTGATGTTATGCTAAGCACCAAGTATACAGTGAAAGGAAAAAAAACAATCTCCTGTTGCATAAACCTTATTTTTCCATGATAATAAAACAAATTAATATGCTAATAAATAGTGATAACTATACATGGAATATCTAAGTCCCAGAAATAAGTATAGCACATTGATATGAATAAATTAATTCATGAGAATGGGTCTACCTAAAATTGGTCACAAGCATTTGTTAGGGAGGTAAGTTCTTAATCATAGTGAAAAGGCAAAAAAAAAAAAAAAAAATCTAGGTACATGCCTTTGTAGAGAAGGATAATCTTAGCAAAAATATGAGATTCTGACTAAGAACTAGTCCTATGGACCTAGATCTGATCAAGACCAGAGGCTGAAATTCAATGTGCAGCGTCACTGAGTTGAGTGATCTGTATTCATCTGGGGTTAATACAGCATTGCTCCAACAACTCTCTTCTCAAATGTGAGAAATTTTTGAAAAGAAGGGAGCCACCAAATGAAAGAGAGGCTCCATATCTATATATAAAATAGGATTTATGACTTAACTTGTAGAAGAGGGTCATAGGACTAAAAGAAAAGGAGTAGCAAAAGTAAGAGTATTGTTTTCTTAACTTTGGAAATGAAATAATTTTAAAGTAAATATTCTAACCCTATAGTGATAGCGTTGTGATGAGTGGTGATGTGATGTATACAACAGAGGGAGTGAGGCAGAGCGGTGTGATGAAACTATATTTTATGTTATAAGCCATGGGAAAATGTGATGTCTACACACAGTATGTGTATTATAATCACTAAAATAAATACTCGAAATAAGAAGTAATTACATTTTGAGTTTGATAAGTTAAAATTGAATAAAATATTCAAATCATTAAGAACATACTAAGAGAAAATAAGTGATGCAGATAGAAAATAAAAAAATAGTGGGTTTAATCAATATCAATAATTAATCTAAATAATTGGAATAGACATTTGATAAAAAGAAGTACATATATTTATGTACAATGGAAAAGTACAGAAGGTAGACAATGTTATACAGACAAGTTAAAGATAGAAGTATCATGGAAAAATACATGTCATGAAAACATTAAAACAAAGACAGACTGAAAGTGTTATTACTAAACAAAATACATTTCAAAAAAAGTGTTATATGATACAATGCCAAAAGATAAATACAAAGAAGTTCAATTCCAAAGAAAGACTTATAGATTATAAATTTGCATAAATCTCGTACAAGGGCTTCAAAATACCTGAAACAAACATAGTCAGAAATAATGACAATCTAACATGAATACAGAAATCCAGTTAGATATGTCAATAACCTGGGCATGTATTTGAAAGAGGACTGGACAAAAAGATCAATACGTGTGCAGAAAACATGTGAAAAACATTAAAATCCATGTGAGCATAACTAATTGCATTTCTATTTGACTATATACATCAACTACAGGATAAATTCTTATAAGGGTTACGTGAAATATTCATCAAATGAAGACAATAAAATAATTACATATTATAAATGTTTCTAATCTTACAGAATACAATCTCTAATAGCAGAAGAATGAAATTAGAAACCAATAACAATAAAGTACTTTGAATAGCCTCTGTATTTCAAAATGAGTAACACAGCTTCAAAAAACTCTTGGGTCAAAGAAGAAACCAGAAACAAAGATAAAAAGGATCAAAGTGAGTGATACTGAAAAACCATTATATAGAAATTTGTCAGATAAATTTAAAGCAGTGTTTGTAAGAAATATATATATATATATATATATATATATATATATATATATATATATATATAACTGTTTATATACCAGATAGAAAAGTCTATTGTATGTTTTCTCCCCTTAAATTTATAACAAGAGAAATAAAAACTTCCTAAATTCTCTATCTGTGTTCAGGTAAATAATCATATTTTAGACTCAGGTTGGTAGAAAAGTTTACTTGGAGGCATGAACCAGTCTAGACACTTCTTGGAGTTGGCACTTCAAATGTTCCCTTGAGTATTCACACACATCTGTCACTATGAGCCTTACTCAGTGTGTACAGCTGCCTTCCCCTCCCACTATAACTCAGTGTCCTACGAGCTCCAGGAGAAGTCACTAGAAGAGCCAAAGCTTAGCTGCAAAGCTAGCAATATGTTGCCTAAAGAATAAAGTTTTGTTACCAGTGGACACAGCACGCGTCGGGCTCGGATGCCTCTACGGTGCACATACAAATAAGTCTTCTGGTCACTTGGTTCCTTGTTACCCTCACAGCTGAAGTAACCATGAAATTCCATGTGTTTAACCATTTACCAGTTCAAATATTTAAACAAATGATGACTCCAAATTACATGTTTTTTTTTGTTAATCTTTATGACAAGAAATATAAAAACATCAGTATATCAAATTTACTTAATTCAGCTGTTGACTGGTTGAAATGTCACTGGCCTGAGCAATGCCTCGGACGCCCAGTACGCATGCAAGCCAATAGCGCTGCTGCACAGTGCTCGGTGGCGCCCCCTGCCCTGCCCTTATTGTAAAGCTCTGAGCCCAGTCCATTGTCTGGTGCTAGCGTTTTCCCTAGAGCCTTCTCTAAAGATTAGTCACTTTGGATAAAAAAACATAATATTGTTTTTGGGAATAACACACAAAATATTATGCAGACAACACTTTCACCCTGCTCTGTGGCATGAAAACATGTATCAGGCATTCCCTTTCCTTTTCAGTTCCCCAAGTGTGACAGTTAACTTGTTACATCACCTTAGGTAAGAAACGCACAACTAAATCAAATCAGCGTGTCTCTGGGTGCAGCTGAGCAGATTTACTGATGACAGAAGATCCCCCTGGTATAAGTACCAAGCCGTAGGTCTTTGCCTAAATGGAATAAAAGGGGAATGGCGGAGGAAGGCTGCTTCTGTTTCTTTAGAGGCACTTCAGTCTTCACCCTCACCTTGAACGTCATCTTGACATCATCTCCCAGCTTCCAGCACTGACCCTTCAGCATCCCAACATGCATTCAAGAGGAACTCTACTCCTACAGGAGGAAGCACCAACCTCTTACTGGACCCTTGAGCTCTCTGGCCCACAGGCAGCCATTTTATGCTTTTTCACACCTGACTTTGAGGGAAACCATGAATTTAAGTCAATCACTTAATTTTTTATATATTTGTATGTCTTGTAGTATACTTGTTTTTCTAATAAGCTCTGACTGATAAGTGAGTGCCCATTGTATATCTTAACAGTACCTGTAAATTTCATGCTTAAAAGCCACAGAGAACATCTCTGCTATGAACACAGCTTTCTAATAAGTAGAAAAAAGTTTCTTTTCTCATCCTTTAAAGTCCCCAGAAGAAAGTTTGCTTACTTGGGTTAGAAATTTTTTCTTAAGGAGTCTGTGTTTATTGCAAGGCAAAGATCAATGGCAACAGCAATGATCTGTTAACACTTGGGTGTCCTCGGTTTCCAGGTTACGATGATTGTGAATTTACAGCCGGCTTTTTACTTGCAATTTTGTTACAAAAATATCCTGCCTTTAAAAGAGATCTGCTATCTCCAGCATGTCTTCTGGAGTCTGTGGAGACCTGAAGGAGTGCAAACGACACACCAGCTGCCCAGATCTCACAGCTAAATCTTCATTCTAGGATTCTCACTCCACAAACTCCTTCTGTCCAAGGGAAAATCCATTTCCATGAAGAAATATGAAAATATATGTACCCTCTACTTGGAACACCACTTATTTCAAGTGTTAACCCAGTTCTCAAACAATTTTTGTAAGATACACAGTGATAGTAATGTCAGAACTAAATATTTTTCTATTTTGTCTTGTTTTGTTTTTTGTTTATGTATTTGGTACAGGGTCTCACTATGCAGCTCGGACTCATAGTGGTTCTCCTGTTTTCAGTGCTCCCAGCACTGGGAATATAGGCCTGTGCCACCTCCCCTGGACTTGGTCCCAGGCTCAGCATGCCCCGTGAGTGGTGCCCGCACAGCATACAGGACTAGGAATTGAATTCTGGTCCCTGTTCTTTCCAAAGCAGGTGCTTAACCCACTGAGCTATCTTGCCGGCTGCATATCTTTCTTATTAAAAGTTTCTGATTGCTTTTCCTTTCAATGTAAGACTTTACACCTTATATCCAAACCCTGGCAAGAGAGATTTAAGTAAAACACATCCATTACCTCATAAGAATCCACTGACACACAAAATAAGCTTAGATGGCCATATATATCCTCAAATCTTTCAAGCACCAATGGAAAATAATTTCTTTTAATTATTTGATAGTGATCAGAGTCAAGAAAATTTCATGAAGCACCTTTATTTCTGTGATCAGTAATTCCTGGACACATTAAAAATAGCATTAGGTAAAAAATAAAAAAAAAACCCTTATGACAGATAAGATAATATTCTATTTTTTGACAGTGTTTTATGTGTCTTAATTCAAAGCCCTTCGTGTGGCTATTCAACTTTAAAGATTCATTTTGAAGTGTGACACCATTTGTGGATTGTCAGTTCATAACTGTCCTATCCCTGAGTTCACATTTTAGTTACTATTGCCGTCATGTCTTCCATGCCTGACACCACAAGTGCCTGGGTCTTCGGGGTCTCCAAGCTTCCCTTGGAGTCTGTGGCTTTTCTTCTAACCCAAGAAAAATGCCTTTCTCACTTTCATTCCCTTCCCTTGGCTATTATATGGGAAATGTTTTTATATGACCTCCATTATTCAGAGAAGAAACTCAAAAACTTGCAGATAATTGAACAAAAATGTAATGCATACCTTAGAGGGAAAAGTAGTCAGAAAGGTGCTGACTAGGAGATCATGGGATGTTTTTGATGGATACGTTCATAGCCTTCAAATATTAGGACTGTTTATGTAAAACAATAAGTTGATGAAATTGCTGCAAAATTGGAAACTGTTGGAATAAGAGATTGACCTCAGATCTCCACTTTAATGGACTGTACTATTAGCCTAGCTTTTCTCTGATGGGCGTCGTCTGTGCATGCGTTAGCCTTTGTATTTCCTTCCAGGCACTCTGTGCTTTGGGATCACTCGTCATCTTTATCCCTTTCTTCGTCACTGGGACAGAGTGCTGCACAGCCACAGTTTAAAGGGCGAAGAGGGTGGGGAAGATGGCTCAGTAGAATAAGCGCCTGCCTGGCAAGCACAGGGTTCGGAGTTCAATCCCCCGTACCACAAAAAAAAAAAAAAAAAGTTTGCTTTGCTTCACATTTGTAGTCCTAATTCTTCCACAGAGGTGGTTCACTGTGATGACGGCCAGCAGGGTTAGAAACTCTAGTATAAGCCCGGAGGCTGGGTTCTTGGCTTCCCAGCCCAGTTGTGCACTCTGCAGTCTCACAATTAATCTTAGTTTTGCTGTCAGAGGGCATAATGATATCTTTCCCACACTGAGGATAAAGCATACTTAAGTGACTTCACATGCAGGACATGTTCAATAAATTAATTCATGCTTCTCTTTACACTAATGAGACTAATATCAGAGGTGTGTATAAAATATTTTCTAACTTCTTCAAATCAGAGCCTCAAATTTGTATCTTTAAGGCCAGGGAGATAGCTCAGTGAAATAAGTGTTCACCTGGCAAGCATATGGTCCTGAGTTTAATCCCTGGTATGGAAAAAAAAAAAAAAAAAAAAAAAAAAAACAGAAAAAAAGAAAATTAAATTTGCTCCCTTGTATCTTAGACTAATAACAAAAATAAATGTTAACAGTGTGAAAAGTGCCACACACCTAGTTCAAAATTGTAAGCCCCTTAACAGCACGAATTACCTTTTGTAGTTCTACCAAATCATTTACATATTAACATAGAGAAAAATATTGTCTTAAAACCATGATTTACTTGAGATGGTATCATTCTCAGCCCAGTTATAAATATATTTCTGCAGTATTAATTGTAAGGCCACATCAAGCTTTTCACTTAATAGGGGGCTAAAAATATGGGGCCATATGTAGGAAAGTAGCCAAAAATATAGAGGCTCCTCAGGAAGGGGAGTGCCTGAGGCTAAGCTAGAACTCACCAAAGTAGAAAGGGGTCAGTCGTGGAGCGTCCTGGCTATCTGGGAATGGAACCTTTCAAGGAAGAGTCTATGCGTAAGTAAAAGGAGACCTCAGAAAGCGCCACCATCACCACCTAGTGATAAAAAGGGAAATCAGGTGTGCCGCTTCTTGACATAGCAAGGAAAAGGGTGACATACAGAGACACCACGCGCAGAGAAAATGGAAGGACCACAGACAGCAACTATCGCAGAGGATATTAGCTTATGCTTATTAAAATCGTGAACATCTCCACCTGCGAGTTTCATTTGCCTTCATATTTTTTTCTTTCTAGTCTACTTTTTCATGAATAAATATCAAATCAGCATAAATATTTTTCCTGTTAAATCTCTGTATAAGGCATGTTTTGACATCAGTTCTTATTGCTAGAAAATGAAAATATACATCTGATTATATGATTTACCAGTAATATTTTTCCATGTTCTCCAATGTGACCAACTGAGCATCTGTAAGTATTTGGCTTTATCATTCTCATCGGAACATAACTGATATCCTAATTTATGTGGCAGTGATTGGTGTATAATAATGCTACATCTGTCATGCATTTTAAACAAATTGTTAATCCAGAATGTCCCATTAGTACCCTGTGCCATTACTAGGCAAAACATTCATTGTTTTTTTTTTTTTGGCTCTCTTGACTACTTCCCAGATCTCTTTACAAACAAGTGGATCTGAATGAAAAAAAGAAGAGAGGCTCAACCACTGGACCAGGCAGAGGCACAGGCTTGGAGACAAGACGTTTAGGTGGAGATTGCTAGGAGAGTGAGGGCAGCTTGCGCTTCTACATTAAGTGTTTCTATGGATGAATATGGTTTCTTGCAAAACTACAGGTACCTCTGTTTGTAAGTACTAAGTACAGTATTCTCTCTCATACAAATAGGTCCCCAAAAGTACTCACTGATCTCCACCAGTCCATCTCAGTGAACTGCAGGTACTTAAAGAAATTTGCAGGTTACGAGGCTATTTCCATAAAGTCAAATAATGTAGGCTTTTTTTCTTTCAAAAAGCACCTTTGATTTTCATTTATAGCATCAGGTATATTTTTTATAAACTATATTCCCTCTTCTTTTGTTTTCCTATTTTGGGCATGTAACCTTTTGAGAAATAATATTAGGAGAATTTTTGTATTTTAGTGTGGATACTGTAGACATCATAAAGCTGGAACTGAGAATACAAAAATATATTTATTACCAGATTTGCCATATTAACTTAGGAGACATTACTGAGCAAGTCAGAGGGTTTCTCAGCTTTCAGTAGGGTGCATAAAACAGAGTTAGAGGGCAGGCCAAATAGCTCAGTGGATTTGCTGAGGTGTGGATTAGCTCAGGTTCAATCCCTGGGCCTGCTCTGCCAGCCCTGCCCCTGGGGCACACTGAGACAGCAACCTAGTCTGGGCGTAGTGGCATGCACTTATAATCCCAGCTCTTGGGAGGCTGTAAACAGATGGATCACTATGAGTCATATCTAGTAGTGAAACCCTGAACACCCTGTAGACCCTTCTCTAAAATACAGGAAAAAAAGGAGTTATAAAATCAGTAGGCTGCTTTTCACATACTTTATTTATTGTTAACTAATAATTGCCAACACATAACATATGTAACACTTAATACTTTCTAAAATACAATTATGAGAGTTGTGTTTTAACAAAGAAAGAGCAATGGATTAAAGGACAGGTGACAAGCTCAAGTTTAATAAAAAACAATACTATAGCAAAGCATAGAAGGTGGGGCCCCAGGCTATGCAGTCAGTTATTTCCATTGGGTTATGGCATGCATCTTTAGAAAACAGGGTGAAAACTATTTAACCAAGATCCTACCAATGTAATTAGATGACGAGTCTCTTCTCCATAAGAGAAGTACAAAAAAGCAATGATAAATAAAATTTTATTGTCACAGATCAAGTACCAGGGGAGTAACTAAAGCTATAGCTATTTATTTATTTATTTATTTTTAAAAAGAGAAAAGGTAACATTTCTCTGCACCTGGAGAACATGACAGTGTTTGAAAGTTCCAAACAAAATGAAAGCTAATTGCAGTGTAACATGTTGGCAATTGGAGGGTAGAACACCTGATACTCTAGTGATACGTCTGCTGTCTCAGTTCCTTTTCTCTCTTTGCTGGAAAAAATTACCTGACACCTAAAATTAAGGAAGGCAAAGTTTGTTTAGCTCACAGTTTGTGTAGGTTTCATTCCATACTTAGCTGGCTCCAAGGTATAGTGGAACAGGTAGGGGGCAGCAGTTCATGGCTGTGGAAAGCAGCAAAGAGCAAAAAGAGGAGCAGCAGCTGAGGCAGCGGGCAAGCCTCTCTCCCTCTCTCATGTTGTATGCAGAGTACCCATCTGCGGGGGAGTGTAGTACTCGCACTCATAATTCTCGCCCTGGATCATGATTTCATCACAAGCCCTAGAGGCCACCCCATGCCTGCAGGAGGCTGTGGGGGGACAACCAGATGCAAACCATAGGAACTGCTGATAGCTATCAATAAGAAAAGCAACTTGTAATTTTAAAATAGATTTTCCTTTCTATGAGAAGCCACCTAAAGCAAGAATTGTGTGTGCAGTAGCAAGAGTGGGACGCATCAAGGCCTGCACACCGGAGCAGGTGGAGAATGCCCTCCACTTGCTCTCTAGTCAGCAAAAGAAAGCAGGGAGGGCCATGATGAGATGCGCAGCAGCTGGGCCGAAGCGCTTCAGGCCAGTGTCAGGGTGAAGCGTGAATGTATTTTAGTCACCAGAAACTGGAGGGCTGTTAGAAGGTGGAGTAGAAGCTGCAAATTATAAATTAGGACTCAGAAACTAAGTATTTATAAATAATTGTTTTGTTGATAGTCACAAGATGACTATCCTACAAGTACTACAAGAAAGTCCTACTTTCTTGAGTCCTACAAGAAAGAACTTATCTTAAGCTCAGTTATTTAGAAACATTCATTCTTTGCTGAGTCAGCACGAGTCTCACAGGACTCACTGAAGGCTTTTTCCTGCTTTATGTTACCAGACACAGGCCTGGAAGACAACAGCAAGAGAAGAGTATTTCTGCAGGGAGCAATTATAACCCTTTAGTCAACTGCTCTAACAATGTGTATTAAGAACAATTTTTTGAACTATAAAAATAAATGACTATTTCTACTGTATAACATACCAATTATTTCATAAAATCCAGTGAAGATGAGAAAAATGAAATTACAAGACATGGCTCTTCAATAACTTCAAATAGATTACATTTGATACATCATAAAGGAATTATAGATTCAAACAATTATAAATCTCCTAACTTCTTTAACTTAATTTTTGTACTTAATTGTTATGAACCAGTAATGTTTGAGAATCTGATATACTGCAATGTATGTTGGGTTCACCTACATTTTATTTTTCCAGAAGTTATTAGCTATGACATCAAATACAGAGCCACATCTAGGAAGGGTCATACACCTCAGAAACATTTCTTGTTCATAAAACTGTTAAAGGTAACAGAAATACAAGAGAGAGATCATGTTTTCTTGCAAAGTTAGAGTGGTTAGTATGCTAAAAATTGTATCTTCTCTAGATGTGGAAAAACAAGGAAAACAGGCACTGCACCTACCTCTGCAAAGCTCCTTGATCCAAAGGAGGAATCCAGGGTCAGAGGAAAGTTAGTTTTCTCTACCTTGTGAAAAACTGGTTCCTGTTCTGACTTCAGGGCATCTTCTTTTATATGAATAGTGATAACAAATATAATTAATTTTTATTGAAAATGCCCAATATACTAAGGGTAGTACTGAGGATTTTCAATTCAGAATTTTATTTTGAATAAATTAGCTTCCAGTTATTAGTTAATGATTTGTAGATGATATTTTGCATTTGGCCATCTCCAGTTAAGCTAATTTAAGCCATTTCTGGGTTTTTATAACTACAGACTGGATTTTTAGAAGATAAACTTCTCCTACAAGAGCAGATCTTTCCCTTCCATGTTTTATTGCTTCCTACTGTGAGTAAGTACATCTCTAGGGACACAGAATTTTAAACACATGCCAAAGGAGGATTCTCTGACTTATGTAGCATTTGAAGTCATTAAGAGAATGAATTAAAATAGTGGTTTTCCTTCCCACTTTGTCCTGGAAATTTATTAGAGAATGGAAAGTCTAGTATATTTTAGTAGACTTTCACTATGATTATTTATCAGCAGCCTACTTCAGAAGGAGTACAAGGAAAATTCCATAGTTAGCAAGTGAAAAGGTCACTTAGGCTGACTATAAAATTATATCAAATGGTTTTCAAGGAAAATTTTAAAATATCTTCCTTGAAGTTTTCCTTTTTTCTGAAAGATAAATTATTGTAACTTAAATATTTTTTGTCTTCCACCCTAAAAAGCAGATAGACAAATGTGAGATAAAAAAAAAAGAGTGGGAAAGGGAAAAATCAGCAAAATTACTTTTCACAGTACTAGCTAATGATTTTACTTTTAATATGAACATGAACAGAAATATATATTAGTTACATTGATATATCAACTGAAACATTTGTAAACATGTTACACCTACATTTGACAATTGTACTATTAAATATTTAAATTCAGAACATCTAAAAAATGCTGATTTCTCTTGAGACCATCTGACAGCTGAAGTGTAGTATTTGGGATCTAAAGTGGCCACAGGGCCAAGAGTTGAAGTCCAGGTCCCCAGGCCAGGGCACTATTTAGAGGTAGAAAACCTTTATAAGTAGGGCTTTGTGGAAGTTTGTAAGACTGGAGAATGCACTTGAATTGGATTATGTGACCTTGGATTGATTCTTTTATCTGTCTGCCTGGCTGACTGACTGCTTGTCTATCTGTTTTTCTTTCTATCTGTCAGTCTGTCCAGCTGGCTGGTTGTGTGGCCCTGTCTGTCTGTGTGATGTAGGGGCTTACCAAGTCACTAAATTCCCCAAAATGTGTTTGAGCTTGGTATCCTCCTTAGCCTCTCACAGTGCTGAGATTGCAAACCTGGTCCACTGTGCCCTATCTCTAAACATAAACCTAACCCCAACCCCTGGGACACTAAAATGTGTGCCTCCCCAGCGGAAACAAAGTATCAACACAAGTAATGACCTGACTGACTGACCACATATTCTAACAGCTGAACAGAAAAATTGTGCATGTTTCTTGGCTTAAATGTATATTTTTTATTTATATTCCTATTGTTTGTTTAGTTACAAAAATGATGTACCTATTGTATAGAACACAATGGAAGAAGGATGTGGTGGGTAGAACTCCACCCCTCATGGCAGCTGGAAGCAGAGAGGTCAGAACAAAGACCGGGAGCCAGATGCACTCTCAGTTCACACCCCATAACCCACCCAGACACACCCAGAGTTGCTTTTATAATAACTTTAGCATGTCTCTACCCAATCAAGTTGAAAAATCAAGAGAAACCATCGCAAATATGCAATAAAAATAGAATGTCTATAGCTAAGACAAAACAAATATGTTGTGGATTTTATAACATATAAGTGTTTCTTAAAGTTAAAATATATTTCATAACTATATTTTATCTCTAAAAAAATAAATAGTAGAAACAATAAAGAAAGTAATCCAGCAAACATGGTGTCCTAAAATTTATCCAATTCATGGATAAGAGAAGTCAGAGGAAAGATGAAAATTAAAACAGATATTTCCAAGAGAAAAAAATAACAAGCTATTTCATTTACATATTATTAAGATAATAATATACTAAAGGACATGGCTTTAAATATAGCACAACTTGATGAAAAGGATCATATGATATAAAATG
>PVKA01049398.1:0-13261 GCA_004027165.1 Ctenomys sociabilis | reverse complement strand
CCGTGTGGCCCTGCTGCATGCTACTTTCGACCTTTTCTAACTCTCAAACTCCACAGGCTTCCTCCTTAGTCAGCAAGTTCCTTCCTTATCAAGCTAATCCTGGCATTACTGGATGCATGAATCCCATCCTCAGGAGATGGGGCCCTCAGCGGCTGTGGTTTACACCCGCTGTGCTGCCTTTGTGTATGTACCTGCTCAAAGGCATACTCCCCATGCAGAAGGTACCCCCCAGGCGTTGGGGGCTCTACCCCTCCTGAAAAAGGTGCAAAGCAGGTGGGCTTCCTCTCCGCACCAGATGGAAGCTCCCCTGGGGCAGGAAGTTTCTTGTTTTCATCCTGCGTTAGCGGGAGGGTGCAGGTGCAGATACTGCCTTTCCTGCTCCAACGTCTCCTTCAACCAGAAGGAAGTGCCAAGATCGTGGGGGCTCTGCATCCCTCCAGTACCAGGTGGGCCACCGTCCCTGCCCGCCCGGCGCAGGTGCGGGTCCAGGTGCAGATGCAGATCGACGCGGCGCGGCTCACCTGGTCGGCGCCGAAGGGCGTGATGTTGGCCTTGACGGTGGCCACGCCGAGACCCACGAGCGCCAGCCCCACGAAGGTGGCGAGCGCGCAGCGGCGCGGGGCCGCGTCGGGGCAGGTGGCCGTGCCGTTCGGGTAGGGCGCCGAGCAGTTGAGCACGCTCACGGGGCGCAGGGGCCCGCACAGCGCGGCGCGGGACCCGGGCGCGGCCAGCAGCGGGAAGACGAGCATGCCCAGCAGGTAGAGCGCCAGGCTGAGCAGGATGGCGCGCGCCCGGCCGATCCGCGCGTCGGCCAGCCAGCCGCCGAAGGGCGAGCCCAGGTAGGTGAGCCCCATGAAGATGAGCAGCGCCTGGCTGGCCTGCGCGCCTTCCCAGCCGAACACCGGCCCGTTGAGGAACAGCACCAGGTTCGACGTGACGCCGTAGAAGGCGGCGCGCTCCAGCAGCTCGGTCAGCAGCACGGCGCCGCAGGCTGCCCGCCGCCCGGCGAACGCCCCGGCCGCCGATCCCGCTGCCCGCCGGGCGCCCAGGAGCGGCACCCTCTCGTCCGACGAGCCCTCCATCCGCCGCTCGCCGCCACCACAGCTCCCGCGGCTAGCTGCGCTCCCAGGGGCCCCCGCGCCGCGCTCTCGCGACACCGCCAGCTCGCACCGCCCATTGGGCGGGCTTGCCGCCGTTCAGCTGACGGGGACTTCCGGTCCCGCCCCGGAAACCTGAGGAAACGGCAGGCAGGTTTCCTGGATTAGTAAACTGGGGTGTTCCGGCGTCAGTTCTTCTCGCCGGGTAGGGAAACCCGAGCCGAGCGCCCCGAGGCTGGCTTCGGACCATGGCTGCACCCCAGGCGGGCCCTCGGGGCTGGCTCTGCTCCCCACCTTCCAGTGCCCCTTCCACCTTGGGGCCTGCAACGGAGTGCTGCAGCGTCGTTACTGACGGTCGCCCCTCTCGCCCTGTTGTGCAGACCTGGCTTGTACACTACAGGATGCTCAGCAGCTCGCCGGCCTCGTTCACCCCGTAGAGGGCCCCCAGCACAGGATGTGACGACCCAGAGTGTCCCCAGACGTTGCTAAGGGACCCCTGCGGGCTTAGCGTGTCCCGCTGAGAACCAGTGACAGGATAACCCAGCGTCAGCCTGACTCAGCCTCGTGTCCACGCTCACCTTGCTGGCCTCCCCTGGCCCCTCTCACGAGCCATCTTTGACCAGCAGGTCAGAGGTTATCTCACCCCAACCCCTTAACCCTTCCTGCAGAGCACCTCCCCCACTGTCCGTTCATCCTTTTGCCCCTCCCAAGTGCACACACCCACAGGTCCTGGCTTCGTGGTGCCAGAGTTCTAAGGGGTCTTCCTCTCTATGCCCCAGCACTTAGGACAGTGCCTGGCCCTTGGTGGAGTGGCAGAGTGTCTTTCAGCAGTGGCCCCAGCAAGGCTTCAGAAACAGATCTGCGACTCCAGGGCCTCAGTGTAGGGCCACTCACTTCCCCACCTTCCTCCATCCTTAGTGCTGTCAAGACTGGGCAGAGCCACACCCTGAGAAGGGGCTGGGTTGGAGCCTCTGATGACTAACCTTGCACATAATGCTGAAGGCTCATCACTGTGTCCAGGGTTCCCTGCGTAGGCTGATTCATAGCACCATGCTGGCACCCAGCAGGAAGTGGGTGTTTATTAGGAATGAGAGAATCACTAAATGCCAGGACTGGACCTTCTTCCCCCATTAGTACTAACTGCTCATCAGATAATCAGCTCAAATGTCACTGTCCTGGGCCCCCTCCTGCACTAAGTCAATTCCCCCTTTCTGTCGTTTCTTTATTCAGATTCTTAGGCATTTTTCTCACAGCTGCCATTATGATTTATAATTGCTTATTTTGTGAAATTACTTGTTACCTGTCTTGAAATTCTGCAGTAGGTGCCCACACTCCTTGTGTGGAGCTGGCACATGTACGTAACACACCTTAATTAATTTTGCATCCCTTCCCCCTGGGTCTCTTGCCTGTCTTTACAGCTGAGAGGGCCACAGTCTTACACTGTTCTGTTGTTCACTGCAGTAATCCTGCAGCCAAAGACAGCACCCACCAGTGACAGCTTCCTGCGAAATGCACTTGGTGATCGTTTGTTGAGTTGTGGGTGATGGGCAGAAACCTTGCATTAGCATCGTAGCTCACTAATTGAAAAGCAAACCTGAAAGATTCCTGTCTAGTCACGGGTCCAGTAGGTCGTAGGGCTCAGACAAAGGAAGGCTTGTGTGTGATTCTTGGAAGCTGGAATCCGTATTCTAAGACCAGAAGGCCTGAACTCCTCAGACAAAGTCTAGAGTGAAGCCGGCGTTATTAACCATTGAGTAGCTTGAATGATGTCATAACAGCGTCACTGGATGGCCTTCCTGGAGGAACACAAAAGTAAGTTGTAGGATGTGAGGGCAGCGTCTCAGGTGAGTGTGTACACTGAAGATTTGTTCTTGAGTCCAGGCAGGCTGGTCTTGAACTCACTAGGTAGTCCAGGTTGGATTTGAACTCTTCAGACCCTCCTGCCTCGGACTCCTGGGAGTGCTGGAATCACAGGTGCACACCACCACACCTGGTTTACGCTGAGGAGTTTTGCAGAGTATTCCAAGGTTCTCGTTTGGATGCCTTGAGGGGACGAAACAAAGCCAGCATGTAGAAATGACTTGATTGTAGTGATTAGGAAGGGTGGCAGGGCTGGGGACATAGCCCAGCGGTGGTGTGCTTATGTGGCATGTGCAAGGCCTTGGCTCCCATGGCACAAAGAGCCATAGTGCAAGGTGACATGGGTGCGAAACTTCTGGAATCGTCCAGAGCAAGGACAGATGTAGATCAGTGACTCCTCATGCATAGGGCAGGCTGAGGCTGGGGAGCAGCTTCTGGGCAGTGTGGTGAAGATATCCCAGAATTGATGGTGATGGCTGTGAGCACCCTGAAAGCTTTGAATTGTGTGCTTCCAGTGAATGAATTGTGGTACATCTGCTTTCAGAGCTGCTACCAAAAGAACACGAATTAATCATTTAAAACAGAGGTTTCACATATGCACTTGGGTTTCCTGCTGCCCCAGCCCAGGAATGTGGGCTCTGGCTGCAGTGGGCTGCTTGCCTGTTCCTAGTCCCCATTCCCGCCTGCTCCTGGCTTCCCTCGAACAGTGTCTTGTGGAGCCCTGGCCTAGTCCTCCTAGGTGACTGCTGTGGCCAAGGTATGGGCTTCGGGTCTGGCAGGCTGCTGTCTAGGGCACTGGAGGCCCAAGCCACCAGTCTGGCTGCCTCATGAGAGCAGCCATGTGTTGTAGCCCTATGGGGAGGAGCCACCAGCCTGCCCACTGAAAGCAGCCCTGAGATCAATGAGATCAAACAGCGGGAAAGCCCCAGCAAGGCCCAAAGGGGGCAGGCCAGGTACCATTTTAAACCTCGAGGTCTGGCAGCCTCTGCTACATCATGGTGAAGCAGGGAATGAAAAACATCTCCCTGCAGGGCCCTATCCACAGTCTTCCGAGAGCAGATGGCTACTGCCACCTCTGTCACATGAAGGACACGTCTCACACCTTGGTCCTCCCTTTTTTCAAGCTGTTTTATCCTCCACACCCATGCCACGCAAGGAACAGCCACTAGCCACATGTGGCTAAGTTAGTGCAAGCTGAAATGCAAGTCCTGCCCCTCGGCAGCACAGGTTCAGTACTCTGTAGCCAGCCACTTGTGTCTGGCTGGTGGCAGGTGCCACATTGGTCAGCACCCTTTGGATCCCACCAGCTTATGCCTGTGTGACGCAGCTGCGACCAGCTTCTTGGCCAACACGTACCCCCGCTCTTCCACACAGAACCCTGACTGCACTCAATGTTTATTGTCTGGCCTCTTCGCTCCATCCTTGCCCTGGGCAGCTGTTCCTGCTGCTAAGGAGAAATGGGCATCACCCGGCCTGGCCTTGGCTGACTGATGCTTGCAGTGCAGCACTGGGCCAGGCCTTTTTGTGGTGGCCTCAGGGTGAGAAGCTTCCTGAATGCTGGTACAGAAGGGAGACAGAGGAAAGGATTCCCTCTCCCCAGGAGTTGCGCTTAGAAGGAGCCTGGGCAGGCACTGCACACATGCTACGAGGTGCCTGGGTTTAGGAGCACAGCAGACAGGCAGGCAGCATGGTGGAGAGGTGAGTAAGCGGGATTGTGTCAGCTGGATGGACACACTGCATGGAGTCTGTGGCATCTGTGGCCCTCAACCATCTTGCCTGATGTATGCAAAAAGTAGGGAGAGAAGCCAGGGAGCGTCCCCCACCTGCTCACACCCAGCCTGTTCCCTCTCTGGAGTCCCTTGCTGGCCTCTGTGGGCAGTGAATTGCAGTCCAGTAGCCCACTGCAAGTCTGCAGTGACCACGTGGCTCAAGTTAGCTTAAGTTGATGTCCGAGCCTTTGCACCTAAAATAATCCTGTGAGTGACACAATAGGGGCTGAGGGGTGGGGCTTCTCAGCAGCATGACTCCTGTGGCCCAGCTCCTCTGAGATGGCTGGGAGGAGGTGCTGCCTGGCTGCCTGAGGTCCTTGCGACATCTTGTTTCCTGTCCCTTGAGTTGCTTGCTCCAGTTCATAGTTCAGCTTCCCCAAAAGCTTGGTTTACAGGAAGCCAGCGTGGCCTTCCCACGCCCTCAGCACGTCACACTGGGCACCCAGCCCGGGGTCACAGGCCTCGGCTGTGGTGGATGTCCTTCCCACTCGTCTCCCTGCCAGGGCTGGGGGTCACCCTCCTCTGCCCATCGTTGCCCTTGCAGCTCCCTAGCCAAGAGCCGGCAGTCACAAGTGGAGCAAAGCAACAGGGACAGAGGCAGGGCTTCTATTCCTGGTCCAAATCAGAGCCCTGTGAAGCTGCTCCGAGCGCACACTGACTCAGACCCCCGCCGGCTTGGGTTTACCTAATGGAGGATGTGAAACTGGTCCACGAGACGGGCTTGCTTGGATTTCCTCAGGCACTCATTTTATTTGATCCGCTAAGTCGAAAACTCTACTTACTTGGGGATTTTTGGTCTCAGTTTCAAAACCCTGCAAGACAGCTGCAGTGGCCAGGTTTTCAGCTACAGAAGGGAATGGGGTGGGCGGAGGAAGAAAGGTAGTGAAAAAAATGAACTTCTGCTTCCTCTTACGTCTGGTGCAAGATGTGAACAAGTGTGGAACCACGCCTACCTAAGCTGATGATTCCTTTTAAAGAATCTGCTAATTTTTTTTTCAGTACTGGGCCAGAACCCAGGGCCTTTGCACTGAACTTCATCCCAGCCCTTTTTGTGTGTGTGTTTTGAGACAGGGCAGAGGCTGGGTGCAGACCTGTGACCCTCTAATCCTTCTGCCTCCACCTCCTGAGAGGTGGGATTGCAGGTGGCCCCCTGGTGCCCAGGTCCTAATAAGTAACGTTACTGGCCTTGTGATCATAAGATAATCAGCCCTAAGTGTGTCCCTTTTTTAGGTTGGGACTTGCAGGAAAGATCAGTGGAGATGTGTGCAGGGGACAGGAACCAAAGCACAGGTGTGACATGCCTCCCTCAGCCCATGAAAATAAAGAGATTTCTAGTCCACAGAGAAAATTGTGTTACACAAACCAACTATGTATATGGAAAATAGGGTTCGCATATTGTACTGACATAAATTTTGTACTGGTGGATAAATATTGAAAAAAAGAAACCAACAATATGAAAGTATTAGTGGAAAAATTTGTAAATAATTGGCAAATATAAAACCTTTGAGAGGAATGTTTCTAAAGGCTAATATTTCAATCAAAAGCTGTCGGGGCTGGCGAGATAGTAGTGGCTAAGCACCTGCTTGGACAGGTGTGGGCTCCGGGCTTCTACCCCTGGCACCGCCTGCTGCACCAGCCCTGCTCCCAGGCGCACTGAGCTGGCCACCAAGACTGGGTGTGGTGGTGAACGCCTGTGACCCCACTGCTGGGGATGCTGAGACAGGGATCATGTGAGTCTGTGCTGCATAGTGAGACCCTACACAAAACGCATTTCAAAATAAGTCAAAAGCTATTTATTGAAAAAGTTGACTATGCTGAGTGTGGTGGTACACTCCTGTAATCCCAGCACTCAGGAGGCTGAGGCAGGAGGATCTTACAAGATTAAGACCAGCCTGGGCTACAAAGTAAGCTCAAGGCCAGCCTGAACTGTATAGCGAGTCCCCATCTCAAAAAAACTTTTTCTTGCTCCACCCCTAGCAAAAGTCCATAAAAGCCTCAGCTCTTTGTCTCGGGTCAGAGGACCCCCATCGCCCTTGGATTCACTCTGCATCTTTAGATGTTAGTAAAGCTGCCTTTTCTCTTCCCTGTTTACTGTGCTGCTGAAAAATACCTCACAGAGATCATGTGGCTTTCAGTTCTTTTTATGCTTATACTGATGTTTTCAACCTTGCTTGTTTCCTAAAAGTAGACTTAAAAGGACAAGAAAAAAAGTTCCCATTGCAACTTCTAAGAACAGCCTCCTGTTCCCAGGTGCAGCCCATGGCTGAGAGCCCTAGGGAGAGCGTCTCTGTGCCGGAAGGTTGGGCAGTGGCCCTGCAGAACACCAGAAGAGCCCCGATGTCCCGCCAAGCGCCAGGGAAGAACCACTGTGGTGGACACTGGCACATGCCCTTGGCAAAGCTGGCAGCTGGTTGGCACTTGCTGGCCAGCCGCTTGCTTTTATGGCACTGGGTCACTTTCAGGTGCTGCTAATGAGTGTCAGGAAGCATGGCCAGGGCACACAGGCCACCATTCCACACCTTCCTTTCAGAGTCCCTGTCTCTGTCTCTGTCTCTCTCTCTCTCTCTCTCTCTCTCACACACACACACACACACACACACACACACACACACGGCACTTGTTGTCTGCAGCACTTCAGGAAGCAATGGTGACATGAAGACTGATGCCTCACTGAGGGTTGCAGACGTGCAGTGCTGCCTCCGTCCTCACTACCCTCCAGGGAACAAGGATGCCGGGTGCTCCTGTCACCCTGGAGCTGTTCCTGGCACCAGCACACCCACGCTGCTCCCTGTAAGTGCCCTGCTCTTCATACGCTGCGTATCATAAAGTTGCGTTTTCCCTGGTGCCAGGAGCTTGCAAAATAATCTGAGCAAGTGCCCTGGCCAAAGAGCAGATAGACTGTGCTTCATGTGTGCTTTCAGGCCTGTACTTTAGAGCACCTGGAGAATCTCTCCTGCGGACACCCAGACCCTCCTGGCCCCCTCCCCCTGTAATCATTCCTGCATATTCCACGGTTACCCTTCATGCACTTGCATGGCACCTGTGTGGGAGAGCCGTAAAAGACTTCATCAAAAGGAGCTAATTAACTGTCCTGTTGTTTTTTCCATTTCACGAATGAACTGCAGCAGTGAAGAGGCAAAGCAGTGAGTCCTGGAAGGTATGTCGCTCTCTCTCCTGATTGAACAGGGGTGTTACAGAAAGAGCCAGGGTGATGTCAGCCCAGTAAAACCTCTTACTGCGGTGTGGCCAACTCCCACTGAAGCTCTGCAATGTGCAACACACACCTGTGTTTCTGGGGTTACCTCGAGTTCAGGGCCAGCTTTGGCTGGGTAGCAAGTCCCTGCCTCAGACAGGGACTGTGGCGTTTCCCTCAGACGCAGATGGCCAGCACAGTGTATGTGGGGCGAAGTGTATTGCAGTTACTCTTCTCTCCTTTCTGGGACAAAATACCCAACACCCAAATTAGGGAAGGGAAGGTTTGTGTAGCTGACAGTTGGTGGGGGTTTCCGTCTACTCAGCTGGCTCCAAGGCAGAGCGGCACGTGGCAGAGGGCAGCAGCTCATGGCGGCTCCTAGCCAGCCTCTCCCCGCTCCTCACCTTGTGGAGCAGATTACCCAGACCAGGGCGGGAGTAGCACTCACACCCATAATCCCAGCACTGGACCCTGAATCAATCACCAACTCTAGAAGCCACCCCAAGCATAACAGAGTGTCATCAGGCAGGGCGCTCCTACACACAGGCCTCACTGGGACCTTTAGTGGCATTCCTGTTGTCCTGAGGCCAGTTTCCTTCCACACCCCCAAATGTATCGCTGTGTCTGGCTCAAACATTGGAGCTGCAGAGAGCCTGGGAAAGGTAGGATGGGAATTGGACAAATTTAACCTGACAGGGTTAAGCTCCAGGGAACACAGCTTCCTCCATGACTGAATTCTTACCTCTTGGCCACCTCCCTTTGTGTCTTGCTTCCTTTCTGTCAGCAGCCTGGTGTTGAAGGTTCCTATTGTATAGAGTCTGTTTTAAGCAAGAATCGCCTCCCCCAAGGAGCCCTGGTGCCTGTGCTTGCAGTGCCTCCACCTCAACACTGTCCCCCATGCTTGGCACCATGAAGTGGTCTTGCAGCCAGTAGGAAAGGCCCCAAGACCAGGGGGCTTTCCAGGAAGACCCCCTACAAGAAATTTTTTTTTTTTTTTTTGTGGCAGAACTGGGGATTGAACTCAGACCCTTGCGCTTGCCAGGAAGTGCTTATTCCACTGAGCCATCTCCCCGCCCCCCCCTTTTATTGTTTTATTGTAAGACTCTGGCTAGGTCACTTAAGTTGCCTGTCTGGGCTTGAGCTCATGATCCTCCTGATTCAGCTGCAGGAGCCGGGGAGGGGGGGGGGCCGTGTGCCACGCCCATACTCTGATGTGTGCCCTATGGGGACACTGTCTCCTCCTCCTTCCCTGCACCCGGAATGTGAGTGGGATGGCTGGCGTGGCAGCATCAAACTGTACCTTGAGGAGATCCAAGAGCCAAGCTCTTGGCCACAGGGGGAGATAGGAGGATGCCTGGGTTCCTGGTGACTGTACAGCCCCTAGGTTAGCCTGGAGTTACTGATTTGTGAATTATTTTACACAAAAGAAATAAAGGTCATTTTCTTCCAAAAACAGTGTGCACAGAGGTGATAAAGGCATTGAGTGAAACGTAGGTTAGATGGAGGGTTTGTGATTTGCATCTGTGGGCATTGCATGACATGGAGACCCAGCAGACACACTTGTGCTAGGCAGCATCTGAGCACACAATAAACGCTACCTCCAGTGAGAACAGGTTTGCTTATTTGCTTGTTTAAAATAGGGCCTCATAGTGCAGCCTGGCCTGGAGCTCACAGAAACGCTTCTGCCTCGGCTTCCTGAGTGCTGGGCTCATACCACAGCCCGCTTGAGAGCAGGGTGCTTCAGCTTGGGGCTGTGGGGCTCGGTCCATGCTGGCCTGGCTGAGGCCTTGGGCCTGCGGTGGGCAGGAGAGCCTATCACCTGGTGGCCAGAGAGAAAAGAGGGCCACTGCCACCCTTGAGGGCTTGCTTCTTCTAGGCCGCTCCTCCCAGAGGACATGTTATCCCCTGAAATGCCAGGCTGGGCCCCTCACCTCTAAAGGGGCCTTCGGGGGACCTCACCACACAGCCCAGGGTCACTTGCAGCCTGGGCCTGCGTGGTGTGGCAGCGAGGGCAGCATCCCTGGCTCCAGTGCCTGAGTCTGATGTTCAAACTTGCAGACTGTGACAGCAGGGGACTATGTCACCAACAGGTCTGCCAGGTCCATGTTGATTCTTTAGAAAATTTCTATTGATCAATTAGTAATTTCAACTGTATGAGATTTATTGTATTAAGCAATGAGTGCTTAACAGGAAAAATATCACAAAATGAAGTACTGAGTTTTGAAAATGTATAAAAAGCATCAATATTTTCAATATGAATTGGTTTTTGGTATATGAAATCTAAAAAAGGGCATCTGAAATAAATTCCTGTGTGAGCTGCAATGAAAATGCCAATAACACTCTACAAAAGTTCATCTTCAGTCAGCACACCTGAGGCAGGCTGGGCAGAACAGGCATATGCTCTGTACACATGCATCGTGAATGCTGGCAGCCCTGGGCTCTGCTTCCCTGGCCTTTTTGTAGACTACTGGGCATCTCCGCAGCCTTGCTGTTTGGTAAGGAGCTTTTTATTATATTATGGCGTGTAGTTGACCGGAACATGATAGATCAATAAGATAAAGCATTAAATGCTTGAGATGTGCATTGAGAATGGACACCAGCTGTGTACTTGCTTACAAAACCTAAAACACCTCAGAAATACACTTTTCTTTTGTATTTAGTACAGGGTCTACAGGGTCTATGCGGTCTCACTGTGTAGATCGGACTTGTAGTGATCTGCCTGTGTTCAGCCTCCCAAGAGCTGGGATTACAGGCACGCACCACCATGCCCAGGCTCAGTTGCCTTCTCAGTGGCCCTTGAGGGCAGGGCCAGCACGGCTTGCCAGGAATCGAACCCCAGCCACTGTGCTCTGCCTAAGCAGTGCATTAGTCCACTGAGCTGTCTGGCTAGCCCAGAAATAAGCTTCTGTATAAACTATAACGAAAATACCAATGGAAACCCAGCACAACAAAATCAGCTTTCCTTCAGCTGCCACACCCATGGCCGTCTCCACACAGGACCGCCACACATCCCATACGTGAGTGTCACTTACACTGAGCATATGTGTCCTGTTTTCCTGGCCTTTCTTGTGCGGCACAGTTGACACCTTTTCTGCTTTCCTGTGATCTGCGCCTACCTGTCAGCTCACCACTGTGCTCCACAAGTTTTTACACAGTTCACTGGGGCAGAAACATTTTGTTTTTCCTCTACTGTAAATTATCTCTTAAAAGCTCCAGTCCCAATCCTCTACGAAAATTGCTCCATGGTGTTTTGCACTGGGTGCTTTCAGTGTAAGAGACAAATTCATGCCACACATGTTTAGGACCAAATAAAGCACAGCCACTGGCCCATGCTGTGTGTTCCAAGTGACATTGTGGCTGCTGCATAATTCATTAGCGGTGTCTCCTCCATCTTTGGTGTTGCATGAGGTTTGCATCTCAGGCGTCTGTGTCCTCGAGGTTTCCTTCTCACTGTTTCTAGCACAGCAGTACCGGTCTGTTTTTCTTTGCCGTATACAAGGCCAATGTTTTGTCTTTGTGAAATCCGAAGATTATACTGTATGATTCTCTGTTTTGAAATTGCAACAAATTTCTACTTTGCTCCTGAGTATAGCTCCTGCACTGGTCACTTGTGCACTGTTAGCAGTGGTGGGTCACTTGCCGAATGTCACAATCCGGGAGAGGGCAGCAAGTCTGCTCACAGCACTGATCGGTCGGTCTCTCACTGTCCAAATGAAGGCCTGATGGCCAAGTTCCAGCCCAGGTGTCTGAGCTGCAACACAGTGAGTCTTCACATCTACAAGGGCATGCATTTTTGTGTCACATTTCACCCACTGCTTTTCCCTGTCTTGTCACCGCCCTGGGAAATCTGTGCTTAGGACAGCAGGCCTAATGCTCCCACCTAGGGAGGCGTCCTACTAAGTTCACTCTTCAGCATGGCCTTTGGTGCGCACAGAATGCTCCTGGCATTTCAGCCTTTGAGCTTTCAGAGTCTTGCAGCATCTCGTCTGTTGCAACTTTACAACACTGAACGGCAGTGCTGGTGTTCCGGCCAATGCACTGCATCCCCACCAGCACTGGCACTGTCTTTTTGGACATTGGATCGTTCTGTTTGGATGTGTCCCCTTCCCGGCATTCCAGCTGGGCAAACCGGTGCTCACGGGGCGGCTTTCTTCGCCATCTGAGTCGAGGAGTCTGCATTCCCCGTGGCTGTGTCAGTCGATTCTTGCTCCATTCCACTGTCACAGGAACTCTGGCTCCCAGGGCCAGCATGAGGCCCATCCCTTCCACACCCACACCACTCTTCTGTTGTGAAGTTGTGAATTTTACAGTCATGGGTGGTCTTCATTATGCGGACATGAGTAACTTTATGATTCACTTTTGACCTCCTCCAGAATTTACCAAGCTGGTTTTTCTTACACCATTGTACTGAATTGGGCTACTACCAGGAAAACAAAAGGAAACTTTTTTTTAGAAAAACAAATCCTGGAGTGGTGTGGGTCTATCAGACTCTCTGTGATGCTTGAGTAAGCAAATGCAAGACCAGTTAGTTGGAGCTTAAAGGCGGGTCCAACCCCTGTTACCCCACTTTTGCACACATGCACACTCCTTGCTGTTCTCTTACCAAGCTAATGAACACACAGACTGCCTCCTGCATCCCTCCAGGACAGGTCCTGTAAGGTACAGCTGGTTACTGTTGTGCTAAAGTCAAATTTACATTAGAAAAGTAGGTAAGGGCTGGGTCTGCTGCACTCAGGCTTATCCAGGGAGGCAAGGACGGGTCTTCCTGATGGAGGTTGGCACCTGGAGGAGGATGTGGAGGACAGCGAGACCCCAGAGGCTTTCTGAGAGAGAAGGGGCCTGATTCTGACCTGTGCAATGGAAAATCCTGGCTCTCAGGCTGCTGCAGGCAATCAAGGCAGCCCCAGAGGCCTGGGGTAGTAGGGTGCCTACCCCACCTCCTAGAGCCACAACCTTGGAGGGTATCCTGCTCTGAGGTGTATTCCCAGGGTTCTGCTTGGACCCCACGGTGGGGTTCTTCTTCATTTTTCTGGGTGTCCAGCTGTGCTGAGGGTTCCAGGGACCCCTGGGCTCCCGCCGCTGGGCCTCTCCCTGTGGTCCCAAGCAAGTCCATGTGCCCGGCACTCAGCCTGCACTCTCCTCCTCTGCAACCATGGAAGTCTGGTCATGCCCATCCCTGGCACTCCCTGGAGGCAACACAGGGCCACCAAGATCCTAGTCTCCGGACTTGGACCTACAGGCTCCGCCCCACGCTCGCGCCTACCTGAGACCCAGACCCACGTTTCCTGGCTCCGCCCCCGCCTCGCCCCTCTCCAGTGCCCGCCCCCAGCCCCTCCCCTCCG
>PVKA01049397.1:0-13261 GCA_004027165.1 Ctenomys sociabilis | reverse complement strand
GCCTCCCCAGTCAGTGCTGTTATGATACAGTACCACCCATACAAGCTCACGCCCAACCTACCTCATGAATTATTTGTCCCCTGCCTCCTCTCTGCGGGGCCTTGCCTCTCTTCAGCCCTTCCACACTGAGCAGTAAAGGATTTCTCTACTTCTCCCCTGCTTCTCTTTGCACCACAGCAAAGAACCTTAAATAATAAAGAGGGATGATACTAGAGGCCCAAGATATGTATGGGAAGGTCTTTTTCAGCTAGGAGAGCAAATGGTTACCTTCAGCTTGAGTGTGAGCTTCTTGTCATTCACTTTCTTGAGAAACCTGAGGTTAGGTTCTTCCAATAAAGAAAAGCTGCATGTCATGGGGAAGGCTGTGAAAGTCAATTCCAATATCTCTTCAGGATCCATTATTTTTTGGCAAGCAGCTACCAAGGTGAGGTAGAAAGATGGAAAGGGAATCCCACACTCATTTTCTGGGGCCTCTGAAGCCATCTGATGTTTGGCTTGTTCTTCATTCTAATCTTAGTTAATATCATAGTAATTCAATGATTCAAGCTTTTGTTCTAGGGACTTTCTGAAAATAAATGAAAAATAAAATGCATCTTTATTAACACGTAATCCACATATCATATAATTTTCTCACTTAAACTGCAAAAGCTCACTTGTTAAAATGTTTATACATTTGTGCACTCATAGTAATACTCAAGAATTGTGGACCATCCTGTGACTTTTTTTTTTTTATTGTGTCTCTTTTTTTTTTTTTTCGTTTATTACCCATTTTAAAAAAAGAGTCGTGGAAATGGTGCTAGGAGCTGAGGCTTCAGGGATTACATCCTTATGAAAGACTCACCCTTTCCATCTTGTGAGGACAAACAGAAGGTGTTCAGTGAAGAAGCATAGCCACACTACACAGTCTGCTGGCATTATTGTTAGCTGAATTACTTACTTTTTCACTATTGAGTTGGTAAGAATTACATACTTTTGACACAGACCCCTTATTAGATGTCTGCTTGGAAATATTGTATGTGATCTTGCTTTGTGTTATCTCTTTATTATTTATTGATGACATCATTTGAAATGGTAGCTTTCAACCTCAGTAATTTTCATTACAATCAATCTTTTTTCTCTCGCTGATCTTTTTTGTACTTCTAGTGTTGTCTAGTAATCCAGGGCCAGATCTAAGATCATGTAAGTGTATCCTGTGTGTTCTTCTGACGATGGTCATACCTTTTGTTATTGACTCTTAATGTGGCTGTTGGTATGATGAGCACTGTCCTGCTCAGGGTTTTATCTCAAGAATCCTGCCCTTGGAAATGTCTTTGTCGTCCAGAATGTCTAATTTTTATTTATTTTTGTACTTAGTACAGGGTCTACAGGGCCTACAATATCTCACAGCATAGATCAGACACATAGTGACCCTCATGCTTTCAGCCTCCCCAGCTCTGGGATTATAGGCATGCGTCACCACACCAGGTCTCGGAGGCCAGCTCAGCATGCCTGGGGGTGGGGCTGTGGTGGCGGGGGTCGAACCCATGCTTGCTTTTGTGTATGCACTTGGTCGGCTGAACTTTCTTGCTGGCCCTAATTTTCACTATTTACTTATTTCCTTTGTCATAGTATCACATTCCTTTCAGGAATCTTCCAGAATCAGATGTTACCCCACTTACTTTTCACTTACTATCAGTAGTGAATAGAACCCCAGGGAATAGAACCTTTGAAAGTGCTGAGCTATTGCTGGATGCTTCATGCTCTTTCTCAGATATTCAAGTACTAGGTATTAATAAATAGCGAGTGGTAGAAAATCTTCACAAGCTTACAAATCAGAGTCAGGAGGAAATTCCTACTTAGCATAATACAAGTAGATGCACCCATGACTATATTTAAATGTTAATATTTGTTTATTTATTTACTTGGTTTTGCAGTACCAGGGATTGAACTCAGGACCCTGTGCTTGCAAAGCAGACACTTATTCTATTGAGCTATCTCCCTGGCCCTTATGTGTTAATTTAAAATTTATAGTCTGTCTATATGCAGAGGTCATGATAAGAATTTGGGGTCAATTTTCAAACATCAGTTCAGGAACAGAAAGAAATATATGTATAGTAGAGACCTACATAGAAGATCTAATTTTCTGACATCAATTTCCTAAGGGTTAAACAAAGTTGATTGGAAAGCTTAGATTTGATATCCAGTAAAAGAGTGTGACATTTAAAGATCACCTTGAGACTATTGGTGTAATTACAAAAGGTCAACTATTTGAATACACAAGCAGTTTATCCAAATTAAGTGCATTTTAAATGCATTACAACCAGAAACAATTTTTACATTTTAATGCTTACACCCTTAGAATTTTAATTAAATATAACCCATTATGAAACTCTGTTCTTCATTTTCGGTTTGTTAGTTTCTTTGCTATTCCAGCCCTGGGCATTAAATTGAGAAGGTCACATGTGCTAGCAGAAACTCTACCACTGACTTATACCCCCAGGCCCACATTCTGATTTCTAAATATAACATTTTCTGAAAACTTGACATATATTAATTTTTAGGAAGATGACTGCAATAATTTTATATGTTTTATATATAAGGACTAATATTTGAAATTTTGTAATTATCTTTTGGTAAATCTTGCCTGTATACCTCTCTACCTATTACTTATTTAGTTGTTGCAGTTTCCTGATTTCACCAAAAATACTTTTTATCATCATTTTTAGCTTATTTTTAGTATTTATCTGACCTGGGCATAGTACCAGATGAATTTTTATTTATGTTTCCCTTACCTTCTTACCGTTTTCTGAGACTCTTTCAAGAAACACAATTTTGGGCTGGTGAGATAACTCAGAGGTCTAAAGTGCCTGCTTAGGCAAGTTTAGGGGGTGCAGGGGACATTGGGTTGATCTCGGTACCACATCACATGCCCATGCTAGGGCAGGGCTGAGCTGGCCACAAACAAGAAGAAGAAGAAGAAGAAGAAGAAGAAGAAGAAGAAGAAGAAGAAGAAGAAGAAGAAGAAGAAGAAGAAGAAGAAGAAGAAGAAGAGGTATGATTTCACCTCTTCACCCCCCACCAAGTATTTCGCCTTGTTCTTCCAAATTATGTACTGAACTACTTCACAGTTTATCCTGCAAGTCACCTTACCAGCATTATGTTTATGTTCTCACTATTCCAGGTGTTGTTGGGCAGGTGTCATTCTGACCAATTAATTCTTTATTGAATATAGTTGACAAACTTGTCATTGTAGGGATCTGTTGATCTTTCTGTAGTCCTTAGGAGAAAATGGCAAGAGGATTCAGGAAATGCATTCAAGAGCTAATAGCTGAGGTCAAGTGGTGGGCCACACCTGGTAGGCCTAGCTCTCCAAGAACAAGAAGTGCCTTTATTTATGCCTTCATGAAGCTGCAAGACACAGGGTTACCTAGGGTCCAACAGCCCACAGTGACCAGGAAGGCTGTGTTTCTTGGGCAGCACTTGACTGCTTAGGCACTGAGGCCTCTCCCTGCCTCCCCCAAGGATCAATTTCCAGCTTCAACAGCTCCCAATATGTCGTCTGTATATTTCCAGTTATATTATCTTATAAAAATTAACAAAATGTGTAGCTTTTGGTCATCCTCTGTTTAAATAATTGGACAGGTGATTGGTTAAATCCTTATTTGGGCTAGATTTATAAAGATTTGGTGAGCATGCCTACTGTGTCTCTGCTAATGAAGGTAAATAACCTTGCTATTGTTCGGGCTGCCATAACCGTTCTCCTGGACCCTTCTCTCCAATGACTGTAGAACATCTCACCACATTTTGCTCTTAGGGCTGCTATGGCTTGTATTTAGCTACCCCCTCCTCCAAGTTTCATGTGGTTATCGGTGGTGCTTTCCAGAGGTAGCTGGAACTAGGGTGTGTGATACTGGGATTAACATATGATGTTGGGATTGATTCATGGTGTGAGGCTGGGATGAAGGATAGGAATGCTAACCCCCTCAGGGCAGGTAGCCTAGATAAAACATGAACCTGAAAGAGGATAGCTGCTGTTGCTTGCTGCTTGTCACTTGTCACTTAACTGCTTGCTGCCTTGATTACTTCTGCCTGTCATCAACTATTTCTGCTCTGTGGTCCCATCCATCATGCCATCCTTGGGTCCAGCCAGAAATGAACTAAAACCTCCATAAACTGTGAAACAAATAAACCATTCCTCCCTTAACTTTGGGTGTCAGGTATTTTGTCTCAACAATGAGAAAAGTAAGAGATTTTGACATTGTAGTCTTGACTCTCCCGGCCAGAAGTTCTTGCCAGACCTGTATATCTAGGAGTGTGGCAATGTTAATCTTGAGGTTCAGTCACTTTACCACCACTTCTAAGGTCCAGTCTTCTAAGAACCAAAAGATTTTGAAGGAGTATTGGGTTTCAAAATTATATATGGATAATAATAGATTTTAAGCATACCTCCATATGGAAGAGGAGAAATTGGAGGAGAGAGAGCAACTGAGCTCACAGATGGGAAAAAGAATTCCACACAAAGTGCTTTAGAAGATGCAAAGAAGGACAAATACTAGAGTGATAGTGGTGTAGTATGTAATAGTGACAGAGAAGAAAACTGTATTTCCAATTTTGGCAAAAAGAAACAAGCTTGTATGGTTAAATTAGATGGATGTTGGGATGAAGAAGGTTCCAGAAGCTCATAGCAAAGCTATACTCCTTAGAAGATCTGATGAGAGAACTACACAGGTGATTAAGAGTAAAGGATTATACACCCTGGCAGAAAGTACATAGTGTTCGTGTGGGACTAACCTCCGCATGGTCCCTGAAATTAGATTTGTCACACCAATTATGTAAGATATACAGACCTGTAATGCATTCCTATAGTCGACTCTGTAGTCCTTGGCAGGTGAGGTCACTGTAGACAGAGGCCTTCATGGAAACTGGGTGCCTCTGAGGAATTCGTGAAGTACTGTGTATTATGTTCTTAGCCAAGGGCTCGCTCCGTGGTAGTATGCAGGAGATGGTGCTGTCACTTTTAATCTGGTACCTGACATGCTGACAGTTCTCTGAAACTCTGCACAGTCATTTTGATGAGCCTAGAAAAATCCAACAAGTTTAATTAAAATCATACCAAGGGAAAGTGTCGCATTTGACAAGAGCTAGACAAATAAGGAAGATACATGCTTCACCTTGTCATTGCTGTGATACTTAAAGCAGACTCAAAACTACTTTTCCTAATAAGAATCTCACTATAATTGTATAAATAGGATCTTTTACTTTGTACTGTTATTTTTTAGAGAAAATCTTTTGGTGTTGAAATTCCATACTACTTGATGTGTTTGCGACCAATGGCTTGTGTATAAAACACCAAACCAAACACAAGAAGTGAATTTGTAAAGCAAATGATTTTGAGATTTTATGGTATTGAAATACAGTGATTCAGTAGACCATGGGAATTACCTATAAAGATATCAGAAAAATACCATTAATTGTTTTAGTCTCAGGGAAAGTAATACCATGATGGAAGGAGATCTGGGAATCATTGAAATATTGGAAGCAGTGAGCTCAAAATTAGTTCTGATGTTATGAAAAACAGTGCAGCAAGATGCAGTAATTTGTTCAAAGGGAATAGAACAAAAAGATTTTCCTGATGGAAGAATGAGTAGACACTGGATGGGAGAGATCCTGGAGTTAGGATCTCAAACAGGAAGCCATGCTTCACATTGAAATAGAGAATCCTCAAATGTCCAGGAGAAAATTATGTTTTAATATTTGAAAGGTGTATCGCTCCAGCCCTCCTACCCCTGTGTGTCAGCCAGAGTTAATGAGGAAGTGGATGTGTTCCCCTGTAAGGAGCTAAGGAGAGTGTATGGAATGAGATGTATTTTCTGGCAGTGAAGTGGCTGGTGAGGAGGATCTATGAAACCAAAGAGTCCCCAGTGTGCCTCTTCATCACTCACAATGTGTTATCATCATCTTTGGCTGCAGCCGCTGCTCCAGTTGCCAGTTTCCCTTGGGTTTTATTAGTTTCTTGTTTCTTGTTCTTGTTCTTTTTTTTTTATATTTTAAGAATGAGGGGCTGGGGATTTGGCTCAGTGATAGAATTGCTTGCCTGGCAAGCTAGAAGCCCTGGGTTTGGTCCTTGGCACGAAAAGCAAAAACTAAACCTCCCCTAAAAAAACAATTCAACCAAAAATATACAGTAAAATCAAAAAGACCAAAAACAATCAAGGCAACTGTATTTTAGGGATGGGTCTACAGGGTGTTCAGGGTCTCACTACTAGATCGGACTCATAGTGATCTGCCTGTTTACAGCCTCCCAAGAGCTGGATTCCAAGTGTGTACCAAAATGCCCAGTCTCAATGTGCCTCACGGTGGGCCTGGTGTGGCAGTCGAAGGGATCAAATCTCCAATCCCTGTGCCTGCTCCTGAGCTATTTTGGCTGGCCCTTATTAGCTTCTTGCAAGTTCAGCCTAAAACAGTGCCCTAGTCCTGCAGGGGTCCTCACACTGCCTGGCCCCGTTGTCTAGAGACACATCTGACATGCTTGCAGAAGGGTGGGGTTTCACGTGAATGGACTAATGCAAGGAGGAAAATTTTAACCTTTGGGAAATGGTGGCAGCCCTGTGGTGGGATTCAAAAGATCCCTCAGTACCACAGTGTGTGACCACAGCTGCATAAAGGACAAAAAAATTCAGGTCAGCCACTGAGAGGAGCTAGAGGGTTGTTAGGCCTGAAAGAACTTCAGTGAAACAGAAAGCAACTGAGACCTCTGCAGTTATTTATCTGTAACTCAAGGCCAGGAGAACAAAGACCTGGAAGAAAAACATTTTGTGACCTATTGTCTAGGGGTTCTGGCCAGAGGGCGGGGCTGGGGAAGCATGGCTGTGCCACACAATTTAGATTAATCTGGTTTAAGCACACTTAACTGAGCCAGAAGCTTCTCAGAGGGCAGCAGGATCACAGTGACTGGAGAAAAGCTCCTCCTGAGAATAACCTACTGGCAATGAAACCATGTTCCTGCAGTCCTGCTCTGAACTTTGCCATGAATTCCAGAAGCCTGGAGGTATTCTTTCCCAGGCTCCTTCCTCCAGCATTCATATGGAGTGTCCACTCCGTCTGGTAAGTTTCCCGCCCTCAGAAGGGAAGAGCTCAGCGCTCAGTGCACAGGCCACCGCGTGGTCTCAGGTTATAATTGTATTTATTTTCTGTTTCCTTGCTTACCTCTCCTCCTCATGTCCTTGACTTTTGCCACCAAGCCCATTGCACTTGAGTCTGAGCCCAAGGCTCTGCCTAGAGGGACCACGGCTAAGGCAAACCAGATGGTTCTGGGGTTGATGGGTTGTTTCTTGTGTTTTTTTTTTTTTTTTTTTCTTTCTCAGAAAATGATCAGTTGGTTTCCTAAGGCAGTCAAATGGCTTCATGGTTTTTATTGTATTTGTTTATCTGTTTATTTAAAAAGTCAAATGGCAGGAACAAAGTTGTTTTGAATCTACTTTAGGGGGAAACAGCATCAGTGTCCTCGTTTGTGGCAACACAAACCTAATGCACATGTGGTCTCTTTTTATTGTCAACTTGGCTAGGCTATTTGATAACCGATGACACAACTGAACACAGATGGAGGTGTTGCTAGGCAAGTATTTAAAGACGGGGTTAATTTGTCACTGACAATAGCTTGAGTTCAAGAAAAGGCGATTACCCCTCTACCGTTGGTGCACCTCATCGGATAAATTGAAAGGCTTTAAAAGAGAAAGCAGAGGTTTCTCATAGAAGAAAATTCACCTCTGGTTTACTGCATCAGCTCCTGCCTGAGAGCCTTCTGGGCTACAGTCCTCCAGATGTGACAGTCTGCAGTCCCACTTTCTGGAAATCTCGCTGTCAGTTCTCTCTCTCTCTCTCTCTCTCTCTCTCTCTCTCTCTCTCTCTCTGTCTCTCTCTCTTCCATGTTCTGTTTCTCTGGAGAGTCCTGACTGCTGTGTGATACTCTATTGTAATACTTTAAATCTATCATACTGTATAATATACTACTGCATAAAATACTTAATAAAGAAAATGTTGCCATCAAGAAAACATTTACACTGTGATACATGAGAAGGAAAATGCAAATCTCGGTAGAAGAATCCAAATTGTGCATATTCACTTCTGTCCAGAAAAATGATACACAATTATTTGCCAAGAGTAGATCAGAAAGGAGAGCATTCGCAGCTTTACAAAGCTTGAGAGCTCAGCCTGATCCACGTGAGGAAGCGAGCACCAGGCCTGGCCTTGGAGACTGGAGGTCCTCGGTGTGCCCGACCCGGAAGCTCCTCACTTCTCTGCTCTGCCTTCCTGAATTTCATAGTCCCAGACAGCCTGAGAAAAACATGGCATAAACCAAGACAGGGAAAATTCTGCAGATGGATGGTCCTCAAAATTACTAAAATCTTCAAATGAAGGTAACTCTGCGAGATTGTGCATGACCTAGAGAGACCCAGGAACACAATGATTAAATATAATATGGCAACTTGAAGAAATTCTGGAAAAGAAAGAAAATATTGGTGAAAAACTGAAGCCTTCAAATAAAGTCTGGACTGCATTTAATAGTAAAGTACCAATACTGTATTCTTGATTTTAACAAATGTACCAAAAGATGTAGGCTGTTAAAATGGGGGATTCTTGATGTATACGAAAATTATTTTTGTTGTATTTGAAAATTTTTCATAATTCTGAAATAATTGAAAAGTAACACTCAAGAGACAAAGTATTTACTTCCCTTCAATATTTAGTAAGTGATGTTAAAATTTAATAAACTTGAGTTTAATGAAAATATTTTAAGTGTCATCAGTTAAAATGGTATTATTTGTATGTGCTAGTAACTTAATAGTCATAAAAGTTACATTATGCATACAGCAAGGAAAACCTTCAGATAGACACCAAATTAGACTTTAGTTCAACCATAATTTCTCAACTTTAGGAGAAAGGCTCTATAAAGATATTAAAATCAGAGTGGATACAGCATGATTACATCACGGTTTTTTCCTCTCTCATTTTATCTCACTTTTCTCTGGAAAATAAGACCTAAATTGAAATTTTATTGTTGATAATACAAACTCTGTTGTATTATTCATAAAAATACAAAGAAATCTATAAACAGAACTTTGATATTTTTGATATATTGTTTTAAATTGTAGTTATGCAATATTAGAAATAAACTTACATAGATAACAAAAGCTGTTTGAAATAAAGTAAGAAAAACATAAAAATTAATAACATATTTTATATTTACATCATGGATATTTAAGTGTGCACTGGCAAAGCACTATGCTCCCTAGGAGAGCTGAAACCATGACTTGAAACATTTTTCTTCTTATTTTATTTCTTTATAAAACAGTGAGAGAAATCACAAGCTATTATTTATCAAGCTCAGCTCATTTCACATTTGACTCCCATTATTACTAAAGAGTAGAAATAGGATATAAATTATATTTTGAAATATAATTTCTGTCTGACAGTCATCTGGACCCACAGGAAGGCCAATGGTGATATACAAGCTCTGTCTTTCTCTTAGACATTTTTTTCCCCTCTAATCAGGATCCTGTCTGTTGGTTTTATTTAGGGCAATGTGCTCAATAGAAATGCTTATATTCCCAGTGTCTCTTTTAGTTGGAGGTGGATGTGAGCCACTGGCACAGGCAGCAAGATGGACCATGTGTTTACTATAGAAGGATATTGGAAAGTGTCTAGTTTCTCTAATAAGAGAAAAATCTTAGCTAGCATGAATCTTTTGCTCTTTGACTTGCATCATTTTCGTTGTGCTTGCTGACAGCAAAACTGTAGGGAAAAGGCACCCTCAAACCTACACAAGATCATTCTCATGTTAGCTGGCATGAAAGGAGGAGTTTATTGATGGCAGCTAACATGTGCTGGGCTGCTCAGTGGACCTGAACAGCAGCAATGGCTGGGGAGGCAGGGACTTTATAGAGCAGGCAGGAATGGGGAGAGGGGAGTCATAAAGGGTCCCTGGCTGGGCCTGGTGTATTGGGTACAAAATGTAGAGTCCTTGAAACCAGCTGAAACAAAGCTATGTACATGAGCAGCCAGACACGGAGTCAAAGTTAAATCTTTGCAGCACAGTTGTGGTTGGCGCATCTGGGAACATTAGAAGGGGTGCGGGGAAAGGGGTCCATGGTTGGATGCCATCACACTTGTTTTAGAGGTAGGTTAGTCATTATTTTATAGCTAGCAAGAGCTTGCAGGGCTGAGGCAAGGCTGCCAAAAAGACAGTACATGCTCAGAATCAGATCTAATGTAGGACAATGAAATTTACAAGACCGACCTACTCACAGAAATGAATGTAGGTAAGAACAAAAGATTGATCTTCATGCTAGAGACCTGAAGGATCCAGCGCAAGGCTTAGAATTCTTGGCAATGTCTATAATCTACATCAGGAGGCCAGAAGGTCCACAAGAAGAGAAATGTTGAAGGGTCATCACTGGTGCAGCAGCAAACAGAAACATCAAAACATCAGCCTGCACTTGGAGGCAGATGAGCACTGATAGGGATTCATTCCCAAGGTATTAGGTCCTGAAGGCTCAGCTAGGGAGGTTGCAGAAGTAAGCACATAGGCATAGTGGCTTGTCAGTTGGGGATTGGTTCTTACAATGTGCATCAAGGGGGCAATGATGCAGCATAGTAACCAGCTGTTTCTGGGAAACAGAAGTAACAGGAACTGTAACAGGAACTGAAGTAATCTGGAGGTTACCTGGGCAACTAGCAGCAACTGAAGTATACTGGCTGGAAGAAGCATTTTCTGCTATTCTGGAAGCTGAGGAATCTGCACCTAAATCCAGGAGGTGAGACCCAAGGTGAAGTTGAAGACTGGACCTCCTCCAAAGACAGGAGTGGGAGCTCTTCCAAGGAAAATTGACTGAAATCCTTCCCTTCCATTCTATTATTCTGTTCCAACAATAATCCCTAAAGTAGGTTTTCTCTGCCTAGAACCATGCTGACCCAATTCATCTGGGTGTTCTCACCCAAGCTGCCAATTAATCAGTTATCACCACAACCATCTGGAGTCACTGGGATGAAGTGCATATATCTGGGAAAGCAGAACAGGAAGTTTGCATGTGTCACAACCTTTGCTTCTCTTTCAGGACATTTCTACAGCTCTGGACAGCCTACTTCTGCATTCCTTATAATTGATACATAGCCACCACGATGTAGTTAAGACATTATTATAGTTTCTGATGCACACAAATTCTATTATTTTATATACTATCTTTTATGTCAGAAATTGAATTGATGCCAGGTTGTTCATTCTCTGAAGTCATAGCCCATTTGAATATTGAATCTCCTGAGTGTATACAAGGTATAGGAAATTTGACCAAACCTTTTCTGATCATTGGTAATTTAGTAACAGTCCTGTGCTCCACCATGATTTTAATGCTGTGTCTTGGTTTTTTTCTTTCTTTTGGCAGAACCAGTGATTGAACTCAGGCTCTTGTGCTTGCCAGGCAAGCACTTACTCTACTGAGCTATCTCACCTGCCCTGTGTCTTGGTTTGAGGATAATTTTATTTCATGTTTTAAAGTTACCAACATCATTTATTTATGATATGCATTCATTTTTATGTTCTATAATGTTATTGCTATCCATTCTTTATTTAGCTGTTTTTAAAAACTAATGACTGATATGAAAACCTAAATACATTATTGTTGCTTTTTGATCTCTTCAGTGTGCAGTAAATAATTTAATCCTCATTCCAAAAGGAAAGTCTAGGGTTATGGCCAAATAGATCAGTGAATTAAAGTGCCTACAAAAGGTTCAGGGGCTGGGGGTTCAATCCCCAGACTTGCTATGCTGGTCTGCCCCTGAAATCACTGAGATGGCAACTGAGGCTGGGCGTGGTAGAGTGTGTCTGTAATCCCAGCACTTGGGAGGCTGTAAACAGGCAGATCACTCTGAGTTTAATATAGTAGTGAGACTCTGAACACTCTATAGACCCTTCACCTGGGGAGATAGATACCTCAGTAGAATAACTGCTTGCCTGGCAAGCATGATGTCCTGAGTTCAATCCCCAGTACCACACACAAAAAAGGAAAGTCTAAACTTTGTCACCAGCACCTGGAAGATAACTTTCAAACTCTTGGAGTATTTCTTTTCCTTTTTTTTTTTTTTTGTGGCAGAACCAGGGATTGAACTCAGGCCTTTGCACTTGAGCTATCTCCCCAGCCCTAAACTCTTAGAATATTTCTTTTCATGCAAATTTCTTTGCTTAGCTGGGGTTCTTAGCTGGAGATAACTATAACTATGTTTTAGGATGAGACCCTTGCTTAACACTTAATTTGGAGTTGATGGATGGGACAAGACAGTAACAAGGTATGACAGGGAGTGATTTGATCATTTGGTATTAGTTATGTTCCAGAAGAATTGGAGGTTGAGGTTAAGCACATAGGTAGTCAACAAAGTTGACATGATAAAATTTAGATATCAAGGACCTGGTCAATTTTCCTGACTGCCAATATTTTACATCTACTGTCAATACTTCATGGCTGGGAAATTAACAATGTTCACAATTCTATGGGGAGAAGACAACTAGAAATTGGAAGCTGAGCCCTCTGTGTTTGGACCTCTCCTGGGCTCTGGTTGTAATGGATGAGACCAAGAATGCCCCTAAAAGCCTTATGTATGCCTAGGCAGGGCATTGGAAGTACCCTGAATAGCAGGGGTTAACAGCTGACTCACCATAAGGACCTGGAATCTCATTGGAAGATGCAGTCACTGGTGCATGCATGACCTGGAAGAGTGGTCTGCCTCCCCAGCTCCTGATTCTCTCTCTGCCTGCTGCTGTCCTTTACTATACCCCCCTGCCATGCCATTACCAACTGGAGCAGGCTTTCCATGGACAATAGTTATGAATGAATTAAGTCTGTTCTCCTTGAGATTTTGGGTATCCAGTATTGTATCTCAGCAAGAAGGAAAGTAAGAAAGACCCTGCCTTTTGTGTGACTTTTCTTCATTGTATCTAAATCTGTAACTGTAATGTATTGTGAATACAAATGGAATAGCTAGCAATGAGTTTTGGGAATCTTGCTAGAAAACTTTTAATGTAACAGTGCCCTTGGACACTCCTAAATTTACATTTAGTATCAGAAGTAAGGGTGTTCATATGCTTTTCTCCCTTAATGTTTCATAGATTTTATTTCTATTGTTGTACATCATTGCTCTACACAGGCTATGACTTCTGTCTTCTCAATGATATATGGTGTACGAGTCCCTTCCTGGCTCTCATCTCAGTCCAATAATTTAATATTTGTAATCC